>WHYT01013774.1:10153-36253 GCA_009806455.1 Tetrax tetrax | reverse complement strand
CACATTCTGTAATCTTCCCATGGAGGAAACAATGAAGATTCGATAAGTTCTTCTGTTATAAAGCGAGTTTATTAAGTTAGCCTAAGACACAAGAACTACAGAAATAGAATAATGGCCAGCCTCTTCCCTAAAGAGTTGTTACTCTAAATAGACCCAAATCTCGGGAAAGGGGCATAACTTACGCTCAAAATGAACAATGCCACGTGGGAAACAGCTAGTTCTACAGGTTTAATTCTCATTAATTACATACATGTTCTCTCCAAACATGCAATGCATTAGTAACCTTCCCATTGTGACATCCAGGAGTTGTGAAAGTGAAAGTCTTTTAGGAAGATGGTGTTGTGAAAGTCTTTTATGAAGAATCGCTGCTGTCTTGTCACCAAAGGGTTTTGAATGACCTCACTATCTAAGTGCATCATCACTTATATTTATTTTTGTTGAACATCTCCCCTTATCCCAATATTTCCTCTTCCTTCACTCACCTGTATGCCTTTCCTGTCAGACACAATTAAACACTTGGAACAGTCTGACAATACTTTTTTCAAGTAATTGCCTTCTTAAATCTCTTTTCTCTCATTCTTCATGATCATTAATTTCAGTATTCTCTTCCATCTAAACTTTGGTTCAGACCAACTATTTAAAATCTTTAGCGGCAGGAATCTATCTTTGTAAGTGTTCAAGCAACAACGTTTCCTTCTGTTGCATTTTAAATGAAAATGTAATGTTTATGCATTGGTGTTATTAGTGTAAATATGTTATTCTATATTCATAGCCTTTTTCTATCAAGGATTAAAAGGGTAAGAATACAGGTGTCTGAATTAAATTTTAAATGTCATAAAATTTCCAGACCTAAAGATTACAGCTTGAATATTTTTCTAGTGGCAATATGCTTTTGGCTTGCTTTTGTTTAAATCTGTTTCCTAAAAAAACCAAAACTGCTTCAACTTTTATAACCCTCTTTCCCGTGATTTTGCATCTGTCTTTTATATACACTGACTCATTACTTTCTTAAAATGTTCTTTCTTCATCTCACCTGACTGGACCTACCCATTTCTTCCATTAGCCCACTCCACTTTTTCTTCTTTAAAAGTAAGGACATTTTGAAAATTAATGTCTTTTTTAAACACACCTTTATACATTCCATTCTTGTGAGACCCCAGCTGGAGTACTGCACCCAGCCCTGGAGCCCCCAACATAGGAAGGACATGGACCTCTTGGAGCTGTGTTGACAGGCTGAGAGAGTTGGGGCTGTTCAGCCTGGAGAAGAGAAGGCTCTGGGGAGACCTTATAGGGGCCTCCCAGTACCTCAAGGGGGCCTACAGGAAAGATGGGGAGAGGCTGTTCAGTAGGGCCTGTTATGATAGGACAAAGGGTAATAGTTTTAAACTAGAAGGAAGCAGATTCAGACCGGATATAAGGAAAAGAATTTTTATTATGAGGGTGGTGGAACACTGGCACAGGTTGCCCAGAGAGGTGGTGGATGCCCCATCTCTGGAAACATTCAAGGCCGGTTGGATGAGGCTCTGAGCAACCTGATCTGGTTGGAGATGTCCCTGCATCTTGCCTGGGGGGGGAGGCGGGGGGTTGGACTAGATGACCTTTGAAGGTCCCTTCCAACCCTAGCTGTTCTGTGATTGTTCAGTCCTATACGTTAGTATTACCATAGTAGCATGATATCACTCTATCTGATCAGACACGTGATACACGGTGCCCTCTGCTTCTTGCTCACGCAGTTTGGTAGATTATAAACTAAGACTTATGTATGGATTGAGGGCAAAGTGACATTTTTCCTGAAATAAAATATCAAAGGTTGAATGCTCCAGCCTCGATATGTTAATTTCAACCAGAACTGGTCTAAACAGAGATTCAATCTGGCTAATCTGAACATAATACCCCTACCAGAAGCTTTCAGTTGTTAAATGAGAAGCCATGATATCTTACTCAAGTCTTACTAAATTTCCAGAAGTTGATTGTGAGTATATTTTAAACATAAAGGGGGGAAGTTGGAGCAGTCATGGTGCTTAGATTGTTTGGGAATTAAGGGAACTGAACTTCTGCTTACTAAATATTTATCATATAGATGAAAGAACCAAGAACACTCAGGCAGTAGCACCTTCATCTTTCTTGTTATGGTACAGAGACACATGCTTTTTGCTTGTCCTCATGGTGCACTGGGAATTCTTAATTCCTGTTTTGAAAAAGTTCAATAAAAGTTACAGCTAGCTACTCTGTTTCCTTCCCTTTTTACCTTTTCTTTCCTGCAAATATTTGCTGTGCCCGAATCAAACCACAGAAAACACTTTCTAAAGACTGGGACTGTTTCTCAAGTTTCCAAGAAAAGTATTTTTTTGCTTTTTGAAAAAATTATTTTTCTTTTTCTTTCTTCCCCTCTTGACACTTGTACCCTACAAACTGTGAAATTCATTAGTAAGACAACAGGGTGTTTTTTGTTCTCTCCCAGGCCTGTGCTCTACCAGGCGTGTTGGGTACTGACTACCTACAGCCTGTCTGACCCACTTATCCTCACTGTTCTGCCATTCTCTTTTCCTTCTTCTGCTAATCAGAAACCAGGTTGTACCATTTCATTTATTCCTGCATTTTTCACCTTGCCTTTAGGTCAGCGCTGGATGCTTTATAAGCTCTTTAAAAAAAAAAAAAAAAAGCACAAATGAAAGAGCAACATCAGGCTCAGAACCAGTTTTAACTTCCCAGGTGCAGTTTTCCTGGCTGCTTTCCAAACCCAGTAATTCAGTAATTGCTTCAGAAGAACTCAGTGCATAAATGTGACTATAAATGGGAAATGCACCCCTTCTAGTCATAATTAATTTTAACAACATTTTGCATAGCAGAGAGTCTCAAAATACTTTCTATTGTCCTAATCTCACAAATACAAAAATTGAGTCATCAGAAGGTTAAACCTGGCACTAGCGGGCCTGGAAATAATTTTTGACTTCCGGTCCTTTGATCGCAGGCTTTCTTCAGTGCTTTAGAGCACGTCATCTCTGCTGATTATCCAGCGTGTATTATTTGTGTCAAGATGAATCACATCTCTGTACATAGTGTTAAACTGTAATTTAACTCTTATATTTATTTATTTATTGTATCGATTTTTAAAGTGCCTGGAGCCCTAGCATGCATATTGATTTACCAGCAACAACTCTCCACGCACAAAGTTGATAGTTCTGTCATATGTTTATTGTACTCTATAAATAGATTTCATTTTAATCTTGGTGAAGACTAGCTTGAAATAGATTATTTTGTAAAAATCTTGTCAGTTTACAGATTTCTGTAAGATGGATGCCGCTTGGTATGTTGTTGAAATGGAAAAAACCCTTCTCTTGTGCAAGCTGTTTGACAGAATAATGAGTGAAGAGCTTTTTGAAGTATATTTTGAAAGCTACATACAATAGCAGAGTAAAAGCCTCAATGCTCACTATAGTTTTATGGCTTAGTTTTCTGGTAGGCTACCAATTAGTGACACTCATTTGACATATTCCCTGTGAGAACCTAGTTTCTGACTATCTAACCCTTATTTTTTCCAACATGGGAGTGGAACGGTGCATAACATAATGTGATAATAGATGTCATTATGTGTGAATAGCTTAGTAGTTTCCAGTTCTTTTAGCTTTTCAGGGTTTCACCTGGAAACCTCAGAAGTTTCTACTGGAAGTCTGGACATCTGTGCCAATAGGCTCGGTTACCTCTAATGCCCCTTCAGATGAAGGCACAGGTGTCTTCCCTCTGTGCTGTCCCTGGGTCTGAGTCCATGAACTGAGGGTTGAACCACTGTGGGTACTTATCTGGTTGTGCGTCCTACAGGAAACCTAAGCAAACCAAGCAAAATGATTAAACATGCATGCTAATTAATCTCAGCGCGGTGAAGAGACAAAACCTGCTTAAGTCAGTAGGACCAAATACATGCTTAAGCAGGTGCTAAATCAAAATGAGCAGCTTAGCAAGGAATTCTGCGATGTCTCCATGCTGGTGGGGGTAAACTGTACATTTGTTTAAGGCTATTTATAAAACATTATAGCCACTGGGTACAAAGAAAGAAGATAAAATCTTCGTACTAATTGCACTACTCAAAAATACAGGTTAAATAAAGCAGTACAAAATAATAATTAAGGTTACTGTCTACATTCATTTTAATAGACATATCTGTATTTTAAAATATGAAAATTAATAACAAGTTGACTGATCCTTAACTAAACTTGAATTGTACACACGTCCAATGATTTACCATATCCTGAAGCTTTTTATCAAGGGCAACAAACATACTTCCTGTGTCAGTACCCAAAAAAGAGTCTACTTAGGAAGATTTAGGATGCCTTGCATGCAATAATAAATTCACCTGCAACAATATAAGAGGAGGAATTGAATGGCTTTTATATCTTCTAGAGCTTTAAGTTTTTGTAACATTTTACTGACTAATGAAGCATCATCCTGTGAAAAAAAAACTCAGCAATTTAAAACATTCTCTGCCAACAAAGACAATATCAAATGTGCATTTAAATGTTATGTAAACTTGTGAAAGAAGCCTAGAATACTTTTTTCCTATTTTTAAGGTGCTATGAAAATGCCACTCTGTATTCTCCAGTGAAATCTCTGTTCAATTTTATAGCATAAGAAGTGTGGGGGGAGAGGTAGCTGAACTAAATTCAAACAATTTAAAAATGTGTACAGAATTATCTTGAGAATATGGTTATCACATACAAATGACTGCCAATTCACATTAAACCAGAATCAATAATAAAGAAGAAGGAAAAGCAAAGAAGAGTGGCAAAGAGGACTGATGAGAGGGATAGGGAAAAGGGGAAGCAAAGAGCAAGAAATTGCTGTGATTCTGTGTCAGTGAGAGAAGAAATTACTAAACTGGCATAGGTATTTTCCTTATAAAACACAACTCCCAGCAACCGTCTTGGTAGTTTTCGAGGCCTGCACACCCAGTAGACTCCAAGCTGGATGCTCTTTTGGTGGCCCTGGATGCATCTGTTCTCTAAGCCTTACTTCCGTCCTTGTTTATAGTATATCTCCTACAGAATTAAGGTTAATGTGACCAGACTTTGTGTCTGTCCTCCCTTCATAACTTGAGAAGGAGCAACTTCAGAATTTCACTGGGACTTTAAATCCCAAAGATAGTTTTAAACCCTGTAACTGGGAATTACTGAACAGGTGGAAAGAATCACTATTATTTCTCAGTGAAAGAAAGGATAGTGAGGCTAAGCCTTTACCCATTCTTTTGCTGCTGATGAAGTAACTTGTTTGGGTTTTGTCTCTATATTTGCCACTTCTCAGTTAGGTAGAAGGGGAGGTCCCTTCACTTGTGAAAGGTGCATAACCCCAGTTTTTCTGTATTAAAATTGTAATAGCATAACCTAGTAACTAGAATAACCTAGTTTAGGATCCCCTGCTCAGACTTTGCCTCTTTTTCCTACCTTTTGATGGCCCTGCCTTGTTTCTCATGTAGTGTTCTCATGCTTTTGTCCTTTCCTGCTGGTAGAGTGGAAGTACATAGCTCCTTAATGAAGGACTTGCTCTGTATCCAAGGAACAAGCACCCCAAATCAGCCCACAGCTCTGTAGTGATTTTCCTTTTCCGGAGCTCTTCTTTCTGTTCTATAAGAGACATGCTTCTTTTTACTTGGGTTTGTTTTTTTTTTTTTCCCTCACTGCCTTTTGTGGTTTTTTTTCTTGCCTGGTTGGTTTTAGTTGATTTCTGTTTCCTTGTGGTCTTCTCCTTCATTTGTTGTATACTAGCTGGTTAAAATCAGTTACGCTGGAGGAGCAGACCTTTGAGCAGCCGATTCAGCTTCCATTGCCGTCACCAGTAAACCACCGTTTACTTCATTAGGAGCCAAGTGAAGTGAAACAGGCCACGGATGTCTGTACGGTCACATGAGCTTGGATTAAAGTTCAGTGCGGAGCGCTGCTCCCTCACTGCCGTCACTCCTCACCCAGTGATGGTGCACATCACACCCGCCCCTCGGGGTGCAGCATGGCCAAAGGTGTCCTGGGTGCTGGGGGCTATAGGGGTCCTGCCCTGGTGTGGCTGGGCAGGGCTCATCCCACCACTCCAGCCACCGAGCAGGGCAGGCTGGGCCGAAATGGGGTCCTGGGGTCCTGGGGAGGCTGGGCAGGGTCATTAAAGCTCATGAGTGCCCAAGGGCCTGGCAGCAACCCCCTGGTTCCACCCCGGAGAAAAACAACCTGGTCTCAAGGGGGTAGGGGAGAAGCAAATCTGGCTTTCAGAGGGGCAGGCTTATACTTCCATTCTGAACCTACAGGTCACCATCTCAGGCTGCTTATTGAAGTCCTACAGAGTTTATTTTTTCAGTATTGTTTATTTCATTATTTGTGCTACAGATTTTATTTACTCCTGAGCCTGGGACCCTTAAGGGGCTTGCCAAAGAAGCACAGTGGGCATAGGAGAAGAACAGCTCAGAACAACCTGATATTTAATCATAGGCTGTAAATATCTTTTACAGACTCCTCTGTTTGCAACTGTTGCTAAGCATAGGAAATTACTGAATTAGTCAGCTTCATTTGTATTTTTGTTAAGGGAGAGCTTGGCACATTAATTAAATTGCATTTCAAGTTCATGGATAAAAAGCTATGTATTCCCATTGGAAAAGTAAAACGATAATACGACAAAAAAAAAAACCAAACAAACCCAATACAATAAAACGATAGCAAATATACCAAGGGTAAAGGGCCAAACTTTGCCCAAGCCCCTGTCTTCTCCTCCATAGGGTTGTAGAACTCAATAACTATAGAAGCAGAGAGGACTTTTGGGGAGGAAAATTGCTTTCCTGGCTCCTGCCAGCTTGTACAACAAGCAGTAAGCAAGCAGGAGGATAATCAAGGAGAAAAGTAGTAAGAGTTGCTATTGCAAGAACATCGTGTCTTATTCAGGAGCTCCCAGCGCAAGTGGAATTCAGAGTTTGTTTTATCAAAATCCCTTGAAAGAGAACTGGAAGCCTCACTGCACTGTAAGCAAACATGTATTCTTAATCACTACCAGCTTTCCCATATTCTGTTTCTTTCTCATCTTTCCTTAAAACACTTTGGTTTGTACAACATATTGAACTCTGCAGTCTTTAGAGTTGAAGATGTGACAACTTTTCTGGTTTGCCGGAATACACAAATCTTTTAACATGTGAAAAGGAAATAATATTCATTCCAGCTTCATCCACCCCTCTCCAAAGCACCAGAGGTGGGGAGTAATGCCTCTGCTCCTTTCTCATACACTGGAATTTTGCATTTCTATGTCAGCTGGGCCTCCCTGCCCACAATCCCTAAAGGCTGAGGTTCACCCAGAGTACAGCAGAAAATCTTTTCCAAGCAGGTTGCAACTGCAGCATTTTGTTTCATTTCTGTGATTCAAGTATCTTCTGTCTCAATGTTATTCCAAGATTTACATTTTTATCTTGACATTAAGTTTCTAAGAGAGTAGCATTTTTGTTTAGAAGATACTGTTTTCCCTGGTATTCATTACAATTGGCTGTGCTTCGAGTATGTCAGGAGCTTTGTCAGCTGTTAGTGCAACCGAGACTTGTTTTTCTTTTTATCCCTTTCATCCAGTGGAAAAAGTTTCCTGCTGCTCTCCCTACTGACATTTGATATCCTGTCTCCAACTGATGTACATCTTTAACTTTGAAAGAACAGCATGGTAACTAGCTCTGTTAATTATCACTCATTTCGTCTTTTTTTTTTTTTTCCATTGTAAGATTATTTTGGAGGTGTTACTTCACAGGGGAATGATGTTTTTCTAATCCAACTCTCTCTTCTAATAATTTATTTTTAAAAATCACTTTCTCATGATTTGCAACAATGTATTTATTTAATCTACAGAATTAGAAGAATGCTTAGAGTAAGCAAAGCAGCCAGTCAGCAGGTTTTCTGAATGTCTGTGACAAGTAACATTGTAACACATAAAAGTAGGGAACTTGAGAGTTTTTTTGAGTCTCTCCTGAAGCGGTTTACATTCTAACAGGTTTTCCTGATAATCACCGTTCCTCCTCTTTTTTTTTTTTTTTTTTTTTTTTACCCAGAAATAATCTTTCTGGCACCACCAGAAGAAACAGTGGTAAGCCATTACTATGCATTTCTTGATCATGTAATCAAATGTATCACAAAGAGCCATGCAAAAAGCCTTTCACTGGTCTTTTAATGATGAGTAACCAACAAAAACATTTCTAAAACTTTATTCTACCAGAAGCATTGAACCCCCTGCTTACCTTTAAAAGTGTTTCCACTGTCTTTGGGAACAGGAAGCTTTAAGGGGTAGAAAAACACAAATACACAAAAGCAGAAATACCGAAGGAATGATTGAAAGGCAGACCAACTTGTCTTACAATCGCATAGATTAATTGCCCAGAATTATGTATTTATAAAAACACCTGCAATATCATTCATAGATCCTTAGCAGTGGACAAGTGGAATTCATGAGATAACTCTTCTGTGACGGTCAGTTCTAGTTCAATAAATCATTGTCTCACTTTGCTTTGCTAGGTTGCATAAAGTCATTGGCTCAAGGTCAACTTCTATGTGATCCCTAAAGTGTCCCCTGCCCAGCTCTCCCACAGGCATCCCACACGGACCTGTGATGAAGAAAGTAGAATAAATCCAGATGTTTGAAACTTCGGAATCCTTTTTAAAAAATCACCTTTAAAACCCCTTTGATGAATTTAAGGTCACAGCTTATTTGTAGTTCACTTTCTGCTGGTCAGAGATTTACTTTTCCTCCACTAAGGAGGAAAACTTTTCCACCAAGAAGTTCTCCTTAATCATGTATGTACATGAAAGTTGATGCCAGAACCCAAACCTCTGGCAGAAAATATTTTTTTCCTACAATAATATCTCCTTTGCTTACTCTTTTATAAAGCAAACTCGTTAATTGCTTCCAGAAATATTCTAGGTTTCTGCTCTTCTCTGGCATTTTTCAACCTTCCCTTTTTTATCTTTGTGGTGTTTTTCAGCATTCTTTCCTCAACTAGATGTTCAAATCTGATCCTCATAAGTCACTAGATGTTTCCATAAAAAGGAGTGAGGCTTTTTTTTTTTTTTAGAAAGAGAAGCTTACAACTAAGAGGTTTTACCTAGCCAAAAGAGTCTGGCAAAATCTGAGTGTCATATGGGAATGATCACAGAACAGAACACAAATACAAGAACAAAGCACACTTTAGATGCAGTTGCCGAAAGTGTAAACAAAAACAGAAAAAGGTTAGAAAATGAAACGTTATTAGTAAAGGGTTTGGTACTGTATCAGGAAACACAATCTTAATTTTAGGGAAAAAAAAACCCAAGGAAGTTATAGTGCATGATAGAAAAACTTAGGCTCAAAGTTCAAGAAACAGCTGCAACAGGCCCAGAAGTAGCTATGGAGATGCACTTCTTAGGTCTTTGACCCAATTTTACAAAATCCCAAAGTTAATTCCAGTTTTATGTAAGCAAAAGTTGTTTCCACATGGACACAAGGTGAGTGAAAACAGTACAGGCATATAAAAGTAAGACAAGCTGTTTCCATAGACATAGCCTATGGAAACCCTTTCCAAAAACCAGACACTACTTTTATGTCCCTTATCAGCAAAACATCAAATTCACTCCAATAAATCTTACATCCAATGAATTTAGAAGAAACTAAAGAAAAGCATTTTTATCTAAGATAGCCATATAGAAAATACTGCTTTGGGCAGTTTAGGTAAATTTTGTGGCTGAGTAATTATATGTCTGATAATAATACCTGCAGTTACTGCGCATACCAAGTTAAGGATAATTAAGATAAGGGTAATTAAATCTTATTCTTGTAGGGCATAAACTAAACTGGCAAAAGCCAGGAGGGAATTTTTTTCTTCCAAACTTTGTTTATTATTCCACTGCATATATTTTTAGAGAATATCAGAATATGTTCACCTATTTTTGGAAGCCTCTGGTTCTTGGATACTGCTGATAATAGAAGAGTGGATTGCTGATATCATCTGCAATCAGATTATTTTTGGAGTCCTTGGTGGAAACCCACAAGGCCTGCAAACACATAAGCAGAAATTCATAATGAGAACAATGTATGGCACTGTGTATGTATTCAAAAGTATGTTAAAATGTTCACGTAGCCATCTTCAGTACATTTTTAATTTCTCAGCTTGGCGCTCCGTAAGAATTAGAAACTGTTTCTACATTGAGTATTCAGAGCACATGCTGCTGCACGTCAGCGTGGAGATCTGAGAGAAAGAGGGAGTTCTGCCACCACCGCCGAGCCTTTCTGCTCTCTTAATGAGCTCCCGAGCCCTTCACGGGCTGCTGAGGAAATCCACATCCTCAGAGGGCTCCGCATAATTCTCAGTGGGGTTTTTTTTGTACACAAGCCCAGCTGTGTATCAATTGGTGCTGCATGTGCAGAACACACATAGATTAGCTTTTAGATTCTATAACTTTGTTTTTATAATTGCACCCTGGTAGAGCATTATTCTGTTTTTATAAACTTGCCTGTCGCACAAATAGAATATGTTTGTTGAAAAGGCAAAAGGAATCCTAGGATGTATCAGGCAAGATAGTCCCAGCAGGGACTACCTATAAATAGAGAGGTACAGGGGATACAGAAGCAGAGGGATTATGGTGCAAAGCACTGTTGAGGCCTCATCTGAAGTACCGTGTAGAATTCTGGTCCCATATATTAAAAAACAAAACAGGTATGGATAAAGAATAATAACATGATTAGGTAAATGGAGACCCCCCCGCATTCTCTTGTAAGAGGAATCTCGATCTTGGCTAGCTCCAACTAGTACAAGAAAAGCTGTGTGTGGACAGAACCACGTACCACAAAAGTTTCTGGATAGATGTATACTAAAAGGAAAAGATCCATTCAGGCTAAAAAAAAAAACAAAAACCATTGGTGTGCACAAAATAGGCATAAACTGCTACTGGAGTTCTAGTTGGAAATTTCTAATTATGCATTAAGGTTCTGAAAGAGCCTTCAAATAACAGTAATGGGGACAAGAAATGTCTTTATTTAAAAAAAAAAATAACAAGCATAGTTAAAATCACAAGAAACTTGATAACTCTGTCCTCTTTGATACCGAATCAAAAATAATGAGCTTCTTAATGTAGGCTAGAATATTATCTCTAAGAAATACCAGATGTTCCCATGTGTTTATTCTTATCAGAAAGGGAAGTGGAGAACAAGAGCAGTCAGCTGAAGTTTAAATTCAGCCTTGTACTGTTTTCAGTTGTGGCCATTTGGAATGAGAAGGCTTGGGCATAGAAGCATAACCCAGTCTATATCCAGCTCACCTCTAGTTAAGAGTTTTGATATTTCTCCGTATCTCACCACGTGGTTATCTGATGTGGCTAAAACAGACATTCTTTTTCCAGATTACTTTTCATCTGAACAACTTCAACTACCTGATTTAATTCATCACAATGTAGGTACCACCAGTTAACAAAGCTGTTGGGTGAGGATTGCATTTTACCACATACCAAAGTATTTTCAGTGACCGTGTGAAAAAAAAATGTATACAGCCTCCAAGAACAGAAAATGAAACTGTGACGCATATCTGGTTTATGAGCTGAAGGTTCCCTTTCCTCTGGGAGCCATTCAATATCACAGGTAGATTTGAAATACAGCTTCTGTAACAGTGTGCTCTGATAACGAAGCCTCAGTTTGAGACTGGAAAATATCATGGCTGCAAAGGTTGCATCTGAAAGACCGAGCTGTTACTTCTTTGCTGCACACAGATAAAAAGTGTCCATGGATACAATTTTGTATGCTAATGTAATGATCACTGATCAGCAAAAAAATCTTGCAAGATGTGAATTACAAAGGACAGTAAAATATCTAAAATCACAGGAGGAGTCATTGTCCCTTCCCCACTTTTCTACTAGTTCCTGTAGTTTGGTAGCACCACTCTGAAATCAATTTTGCCTCAGCCTTTTAGTTTTCACCCATGCTCTGGTCTGTCTAAGGCACCAAGCTAAGAATTCCTGGCTCAGAGGAACATCAGAGTATACAATGATGAAACAGATAATACATGTGCATCTCAAACACTTAATAACACATGCATTAGAATTACTTCCTGTGGAGAATAAGCAGTACACTTCCAGCATATTCCCCCTAGGCCACCGACTCTGGTTTTAGACTGCAAGACACCAACTACCAACCCCGTATCAGTGGCAATAGGCAAGTTCGAACAGGCTATTTGCAGCATAAGTCATCTATTGCAATAGTTCACGCCTTGTCTTATCTCAGTGATACCTAACAACCAAAACCAAGCACTACATGTGTGTTTTCAGAATGCAAGATCTTACACGGCAGATATCACAAGAAAAATGTTTCAAATGTTATCTGAGACAGTTCATGCTTTTTTAAACTTGAAAATCAATGCCATCAAGCTGTTTCTCCACACATTCAAACAATAACAAGGTTAAAATAATATTAGTTCCATCTTAATTTCAAAACAATCCTCCAAAATGAAGTGAAGGCTGATGAAGTGATTAATCTATTGACTTCAAACACTGAAACTTACATAATGCATCAAGATGCTCACCAGCATAAACGGAAAATCACTGTAAAGGAAGGCCATGGATAAAATATGATACTACAGGTGATAGCAGTTAACTCTTTGGGTTCGGAAGCAGTGTGAGAATTAGGCCTTGAAAAACTCAAGGCCTTGTCTTCGCAAAGATCACAGCTGTGCTTTGCAACAAATTCTTGAATCGGTTGACGGTTGCAAAAATTACATGGAGGCTTGTTTTTGAAAACCAATTATATCGGTCTTGCTTGTCTTTGTTTGGTGGAGACCTCAGGAATCACAGCAATAAAATCAGGAAAAACAGTAGGTTTTCATACTATTCAAAACAATTTGTGAGATATCACAAGACTAGTAGTGTGAAAGTAAGACACAAAACTAGTGAACATGTCTAAAAACGAGATGGATGTACCAGAATATTCTTATTTTTCCTTGCCGCTTTCTGACTGTTAAAATCAGCCAAGACAGGACTGTTCTTCTGACTGTTCTTGTCATTACCTTACATTTGGTAATGACAAGATAGCAGAGATGTTTCTCACCAAGAGCCTAAACTGTAGGACACAGCTCTTACGGGATGGCACTCACATACTTGTGTACAGGAAAACTCCTCTGGACTACTGTAGAGAGCAATTTCCTGTTACTCTTTAAAAATACAGCAGTATGTCTCCTTATTTTGTGTTAAATGTGATTTTTTTTTTTTAATTTTAGGAGAATTTTCCTAGCTGCCTAATGCTTTGGTTCTAGTTAGCACTCTACTTACCTTAACTTCCGACTTTAATAGCATACCCGTATCAGGGCACTGAAAGCACCACCATAGTTACACCAGGTCCAACTGCCCTCACCAGCCTGTATCCACCTTCCTCCATACTCCTCTGCAATCCCTTCCACGTCTCTCCCCAGGCTTTAGCTGCCGGTGTCCAAGACCAGCACTACTATGCCACAGCTGTTTAGCTTTTATGAAAACAGGTAAGCGGTGAGAAAATTCTCACCTGGGACCTCTGCAGCTTCTGCCCCTGGGCAGGGAGCTGGGTGTGGGCCCAGGTGCCTGCCCTGGCTCCTTCCTTAGTCCTTGCCTGAGAGCTCTGGTGGGTTGGGTGCGTCCAGCCTTGTAGACCACAGCCTGGCCTCACTGCAATGGCTTGACTTTCAACCCGCCTCATTACTATAGACTTGATTCCTAATTACGTGGCCGTTGACCGAATTCTTTTGCCGTCACTGGACCCGCTCAGCTCTTCTTGTTGGGGTGCTGTGGGACCGCACATCGGCAGTTAATGTCATTGCCCCTGTCTGATGTCACCCTTAACTCCTGGCTTGCCTAATTAAGGTCTGTATTTAACTTGCACACATTGGAAGAGGCTCAGTCGCTTTACAGAGTTATAATGTATAATTAAGTGATGTATTTAGCATTTATTTCTCAAGTTGTGCTGTTCATTATAATCTTTGCTAATAAAATCAAAGCAGTACCTCCCTCAGCTGCTATCAAGACAGTCCAAGGTGATGATCGTAATTCTCCTGTACATAAAAGCAGAGAAAGGCAGAACAAGCCTGATGAATGAGAACTTTTGTACTTGGAAGGCAGTTTGAAGACACTGTCCTCATATTTCAAAAGCTCTATAAATTGCCATTAACAGGGTCAAATGCAGCATTGAACACAACCCTTGTCAGGAATGAATTAGGATAGTACTCAGAGAACAAGCACAGATGACAGAATCCTACTTTAGTTAGCCAGGTTTTATTCTACAGGAGTTTTTACTTAAGAAGTAAGGTGGTAAAGCGTTTGCTCAATGGTTAGCAATTGAGAGCAAACTGGATTAATTTGCAATAATAAAGAATGCGTCAGTACCAAGACCATCCATCTCCTCTCCACTCTACATAATATAGTTACATGCATCCAAGGCTACATAAAAATTGGGATTTTTTTTTGAAGGTGTGCTTTGTGGGACTTCACTTATCCTGCAGGTCTTAAACTTTTATGCTTTCTCTGTGAAAAGAGACTTCCTCTAACCCTCAGGAGGACTCAGGAATGTGTACAGGAACCATGACACACTGCTACGAACACACAAAAAAATTTGCTCTGTTAGAAGTAGTCACTTTGATAGCTCCAATAACCCATCAGCCATAAATAAGAAGACTCTTTACTACTTTAGACTTCCATGTGCCTTCTTATACAGTGTAAGATTTTATCACTAAGACCACCTAGAGCTGCTCCCTAGTGCAGAGCCCCAACTCCTGTAGCTGCAGCGCTGTCCTCTTGCCACACCACACCATGAAAGATACGATGCACATTCTCAGCAGAAAACATAAAATGAACTTGGGACTTCTAGCTGGGGTTTCCTGCCACTCAGTTTCCCTGAGAGCTCTGGATGAGAAGGGGACAGTTTCTTCTATTTGTTCATCTTTTCCCCCATCACTGTGCGCTTGGAGGGAGAGTTTTTCTCCCTAGCTTGTGAAGTGTTTAATCTCATAGCAATCTCAGTTCCCCCTACTTTATTCACACGATGTGTCATGACACCTTTGCTAACCTAAGCTTGACTGACATTTTCTGCAGTTATAGAACATATTTTTCACAACAAATTGAATGGTGATGGAAAGTTAATTGTAAAGGTATTACTTTTGGTTTATAGGTTAAGCTTCCAACTTTACCAGCCTGAGTTGGGAGCTTAGTTTTTTCTGCTTTCCACGTACTAAGGGAAGAGATAGAATACAGATCAGGAGCCTCTCGGTCTCCTCCAGCTTGGCATGAGAGTTAAACTCATAAAATAAACAACCTGAATCTCTCTGGGTCAGCAAATCAGTATCGCAGTGTAGACACTTTTGCAGGAAGCTGAACGTAAGGCTCTACATGCTGCTGAAAAAAAAACAGGTTTGCTTCATTAATGTGTTTTTATTGTTTATACATGAAAAACTTTAATGTATAATAACTCACATCATCATGTCTATTCCAAATGGAGCACAAGAAGCAAAAGCATCACATGGTTATTAAGAACTGCATTCACTCCACGTTTTAGAACACAAAGATTTATTGTTTTGATTGTAATCCAATTTAATCTCTTTAATGCACCAGGAAATAACTTGCATATCTTGTGAAGGATCTTGAAGACTATTCTATAGATAGTTTATGCAGAGTTACTATACTTAAAATAGTCTCCTCAGAGACACAGACTGACTTGCTGAGCAGTATGCACATACTCTTGCTGCCTGTGCTATAGCTGTTGACAAGACAAACTACAAGGACTATAGCTTTAATAAGCACTAACCCTACTTCAAAATTTCAGGATCATCATCTTTGGTCCTTACAGCCATTTCAATAAACAAACATACACATTTATTAATATTTCCATGTTTTGGGATGAGGCCTGAATAAATGTTCTCTTTATCACATTTATACAGGAAAAGGGAAGAGAACATATCAACTATGTTAAGCAGAATAAAAAAAAAAACCCAGCAGATGTAACCATTTTAATAACCGTGTAAGTAATACATATTACAATCACAGTTAAATATTTCATTTCTTTGTCTCAACCCTTAAAAGGAGGAAGGGCAGAAATGTCAAAAGTGTTACTGAAGGACTAATTATCTTATAATGATATAAATACTGCTGCTGACAATGACATTTAATTAAATTATTAACTAGGTGTTGACTAATTAACTAGGGCTTTGTCAGTGTGACGCATTTGGAATAGCTCTTATTATTGTGCTGCCTGTAACCAAATATCTTTGGTAGAGCACGTGTACAGAGGATTCTGCTGCAATCTCTGTGAACTGATATCCCAATTATGCCATTGCCACTCATTGCTCATAAAACGCACAAAGTCATATGCAATCTTCTTTCCCTCACAGAACTGTAAGAAAGATAAATGATATCCAATTACTAGGTGAGAACATGACATCATATCCAGTTGTTTGATGCCCTCAGTAGATAATTGTGTACATTCCCATGTTAGTGAATATTTATTTTATCCAATTTATTTTAAGTCTATATGGAAATTGAGACCTTCATACAGCAATAATAGCATGAAATAGAATATTCTGATGGCTCTCTGTTCTTACAAACTGTTTGATATGGACCAAATCCCACACTGCTGAAATCAACAGAATCATAGAATCATAGAATGGTTAGGGTTGGTGGGGACCTTCAAAGGCCATCTAGTCCAACCCCCCTGCAAGGAGCAGGGACATCTTGAACCGGATCAGGTTGCTCACAGCCCCATCCAACTTGGCCTTGAATGTTTCCAGGGATGGGGCATCCACCACCTCTCTGGGCAACCTGTTCCAGTGTTCCACCACCCTCAGTGTAAAAAAATTTTTCCTAATGTCTAATCTAAATCTATCTCCCTCTATTTTGAAACCATTACCCCTAGTCCTGTCACAACGGGCCCTGCTGAAGAGTTTCTCCCCATCTTTCCTGTAGGCCCCCTTTAGGTACTGGAAAGCCGCTACAAGGTCCCCCCAGAGCCTCGTCTTCTTCAGGCTGAACAGGCCCAACTCCTTCAGCCTGTCCTCATGGGAGAGAATGACTTGAGTAGACTGTTGGAAAGATGTCACATTCAAAAGAATATAAAGTGTTGAGATCTCATTTCCAAAGGAAATACTTTCATTTGATATCCAGGAAACAAGTATACATAAGCAACTCAGACATACAATTTTAGAACTAAGACATATTGGGCCTTATTTTTACCCTCTTAATGTAAGCCTTGAGAATAATTCTTGGCTTGTTTTTCCTCAAAGGACAATAAGGTTTTATTCAATTTACTAGATCTGCATGGGAATAACACTTTAGAATCATTAGAATTAAAGAGTTTTTATGGGATAAGCTTTTTTCCCCATACATATTATACGATCTTAGCACATTTATCTGGATGTGACTATTTGTTGTATCACCAGTACAATATTTGAATTTCCTAACAATGCTTAACTTAAAAAATTAATTCCAAGATACTGTCTCCAAATAAGTTCTCTATTCCTTTCTTGTATAATATAAAAGAATAGACTGTATTCCATCACCAGTGTCAGCTCAACTTAGTTCTGTTAGCCTGGGAATGACTTTGAATAGATTCAGGACAAAAGTAAACCACCCGTGTATATACCATTATGCATATAAAGTACTTTAATTCCATCAGGGAAATCACTTATTATGATCATCTGATTTTTTACCTAATAGTTACCACATTAAGATTAAACAGCATTATCGAGAGATGTAGCTTTAGGCAAAGTAGGATAAAGTTAGCAAAACTGAGCCTATAGCACTCTCCTCTAGTAACTGAGAGTCAAAATGAACTTTCTGACTCAAGGGCTAGGTAGCCATTGTTTATTGACTGCCTTCACAGCCTCCTTGCTTGCTCTCCACTTGTTCTGCATGTATGACCAGCAAGGGACGGAGGGAGCTGCCCTAGCAGCAAGGTGACAATAACGAAGACTGGAACCTGCCCACAGTCACCTTCCTACTGCACGTAGCACTCATCTTTGCAAGGCCACGGGCCTTTTCTTTTTTGTTCTCACTCACAGGTCAGTAAAAAATGTAGTCTCTGTGATGGAAACTGTTGTGGTTTAGCCCGGGTCACCACACAGTTTCTTGCTCACCCTCCCCCTCCCCAGTGGGATGGGGGAGAGAAATTGGAAAGAAAGGAAAACTCGTGGGTTGAGATTAAGACAGTTTACTAAAATAGCAAAGGAAAACTACAATAATACAAAATAAAAGGATATCAAAATATACAAAATGAACAATGCACAAATTCTCAACACCCAATGTCCGAATGACCGATACAGCCTGTCCTGAGCAGCGATCATGGAAATGGAAACCAAGCAGCAAGCAAAGGAGCAAAAACGAGCCAGCAAGGTAGAGGGAACAATGCCAGAAAGCGAGAGAAAAAGATGAAATGGAAAAAATGTAAAATGAATGCCTGTTTATATACTGAGTGCGATGTTTATGGCATGGAATACTCTCTTTGGCCAATTTGGGTCAATTATTCTGTCTTTCTCCCAGCTTCCTGCACCTGCACATTATCGAGATTTAGAAAGCCAGACAGTGTCCTTGGTCTCATTAGCAACAACTGGTATCATCAGGGTGTTTATCAACATTCTTCACACACAAAATCCAAAACACACCGGCTACTGAGAGGAAAATTAACTCAATCCCTGCTGAAACCAGGACAGTACCACAGATTCTAAGTGCTCCAAATGACTTATGATTACAGGCAATTAAAAAATCCCTACCTAATGCACATTTCCATCAGTCACATCTACATATTTCCAGTTTTAATTTGTCCTGCTCAGACTTCCGTCCTTTCCTTATGATGCCCTATTAGAGACCCATTATGGTAGCAGGAATTCGCTCTTGTACATAGTAACAGACATTAATACTGCTCTTCATCATCTGTTTAAACAAGCTAACTATAGGGAACTCCTCCAGTGTAAATCAAAAACCTCAGTAATGAAGCCTTGTTCCCCCCAGGAGTTCATAATAAGACCCATCTCTTCATTTCAGTGAGACAGTTTCACCTTACTGATATTACTGAGACAGGATTTCACTCCATAT
This sequence comes from Tetrax tetrax, assembly GCA_009806455.1. Taxonomy (NCBI): domain Eukaryota; kingdom Metazoa; phylum Chordata; class Aves; order Otidiformes; family Otididae; genus Tetrax; species Tetrax tetrax. The sequence continues at coordinate 17,198 of WHYT01013774.1, read as the reverse complement.
CTTTTAATCTAATAAGAAGGATTAGGGGTTGCAATGTCACATCAAATACATACAGGCAATAATAAATAGTATTTTGCCCCTGTCTAAATCCTTGCAGGGGGCACATAGCATAGCACACATAGTCATAGTGGAATTAAGTTTTTTTCTTTTTTTCTGGGATGCAGGGGTCCTTTACTAAGGAGAGAGATATATATAAATATATACAAAAAACTCTGGATATAGGACCCCTCTGAGCATTATTAAAAATATTTTTGGATTGGTGTCTTGTAGATTTCAGCCAGTTTGCTTTGAAACATGTAGTTTTACAAAGAAATACTATAATTTTTCCAGAAACCAAAAGCTGGCACTGTGGAGTTTTCTTTGTGGATAATGGTTGACAAAGACTCCTGTTTCAAAGACTACTTATCACAGTAACTGCAGTAGGAATGGAGCCAGTATCTTCTGTGAACACTAATAAGCAAAAGCAGATATAAAGTCTCTTTGGTGTTTTTCAACAAACTAACAACCAAAAAACTTTTTTTTTTTTCTTCTTCAAATCAGCTCAATGCAATATAACGAAAAAAAACACTTTTCCCCATGGTTAAGACACAGCCCACCATATCTCAGGTCATGTTGTAACCTGAGGAAAGTCTAAGCCATCACCTTCTAATCTATATCTTGAAGAAGGCTAGTAAGCTAATACACTTGAAACCTACTCTAAAGTGATGGGTCAGCAGATTGAAGTTTAAAACCTTTCTTTGGAGTATAAACTTCTAAACTAAGGGTTCAACATGCATACTTACAGCAACTGAAAAAGAAGGGATATGTGGATCTTTACATCTAGATAGTAAAATCTCCCAGCTTCCCCACACAAAAACCTCCTATTTTTATGACACTCATTGTTCCACACAAGACTTCTTTAATATTGTAATTAGCAATATTTGTGGTTTGTATAATTGGGTTACAATGACATTTAATAGATGACTACCTGCTCAGATAAGATAATGCTGTTCTTTAAGCATATCACACTTGTTATCTTGCTGAAACATAACTTCTATTGCCACAACCTACTAAAACATCACTTTAAAGCAGAAGGGAAAAAAAAACTCAGCAAGAAATAGAGTGGATACTAAAGTGCAAAGTCAGATGCCCTTATGATGAAAATACACCTCAATATTTTCTGTGGACTTCTGGCATGTACTTTACTGAGAAAGCACATACTGTAGCTTTAGTTTCAAGTATATCCACTATACTGAATATCATTTACCTAAACCAGAGGGAAATCTAATGCTAATTTAGACACTCCGAATAGTTTATATACTCTAGAGCTTTGACTAAACTTTCAGCTGAGTCCCTTCTACCTTTCCCTTTCCCTAAATCCCTCTTACCCCTAGGGAACTGGAATATTATTGGCATGAATTGTGTTAACTAACATGCTCATTTATGGAAAGTCAGGTCTCACTCTGCCAGTACAGAAAGTCCTCAACCCTAAGACAGCTGTAAGACACCAAGCAAGTTTCTTAATGCATTAAATCCTATCTAATTGATCCTTCCAAATGTCTAAGGAACAGATTTGAACTGGTTCTCCAAAAGAGATGTTCTTCTCATTTCTAGCCTTTTGAGTACTAAAATCTTCCTTTGCAAAGCTGGATCCTTAGACAGAAATTTTTAAAGAAAGAAATATACATTGCATTAATCTCTGAATTTTATAATCCCAAAGAGAGGGAGATATTCATTAGGCAACACCGGTGAAGCCTTCCCAGAACTTTACTTCCTGTTTGAGATACTACACTTTAAGAAAAAACATGGCCTGTTCAGAGTCTTCAGGGGAAATTAAAAAGTATGTTCAGAGGTATGAAAAAAGATCTATGAAGAAAGAATGGGAAAATTAAAGTAACTTATTTCAAACAAGTGAATTAAAAAAAAAAACTTAGATGGTAAATCCATAAGAAATTCAATTACAAACTTTGCATTAATAAAGGGAACAATTATTTCTTCTCTCTCACAATGTAAAAGATAGGAGTCTACAAGTGAAATCTGCTTGTCAGTACAAAATAAAAAGTAGATAAATTTTCCCAAAGCAAGTAGTTAACCTGTGGATCCTATTGGCCCCAGACGCTACAAATTAAAGAACAAAGAAAGGTTACCTAAGAGAATATGTACCAGTTATTACAAACCTAATCCAGTAAGAATCTTCTAGTATTTCTAAAGGGATAATCTGTTCTCTAGGTTCAGTGGACAGGAGAAGAACATATTTGTATTACATCACAAAAAAACCCTCACAGTTTTAACTTTAGAAAAATCTTTTTTAAAAGTCAGAGAATAAGGAGCACTGAGGTGGATTGTCTGGGAAGATCAGAGAGGTCCTTACGAGTCAGGAGTGCTGCAGGTTTACGAGAACCTGCCTGGAAGAGTTCACCGTGTTATATGTTCTCATAAATATCTCCCTTTCAGGAAGCATCTGGTATAATAATGCTTGAATTGTTGAAGGATTACCCCAAATTGTAGCTATTGCATGTAACAAGGCAGTACATTTAGCCAGGTATTCACTGTACTAACCGGCCATTAGTCAGGCAAATTGTCCAAACTTAGGTGAACAATAAAGAGCTCTAGAGTTTTGTTCGGGGTGTTAAGTGACTAAAGAGGGGTTTAGGAAGGTCCTGGCATCACAGACATGCTTGCTAGAGCCACCTACCCATCTCTAAAGAGACAGAGCTAAACTACGTTTGTGTCTTTTTGCTTATAACGACAAGGCGGTTTCAATCATTTGTTCAACGGGCTATAAATTCCTCTTCCAAATTAAATTTTTTTTTTTTCCCCAAGGATTCATGTCCTTATAAGCTGGAAATTCTTTTTTTCTACATATCACAAGATATTCTGTAAAACCACAGTAATCATACAGCATTTCCTAATAATTGTTGCATTCTAATTTACCTATCAAAAGAAGCAAAGAAATAGGTGTTTGTCAGGAAAAAAAAAAAAAAAGAACACATGCTAAAGTTTACTGTTACATTGTTTTTACTTGTTTGTAGTCAAGAACTTATTTTTATACTGAAAGAAGCGTTTAATACTAAGGAATCAAGCTGATAAATAGTGATCAATGATTTACTAACCTTGAGAGAAAGAACAGTAAAGTCATAAACTTAACCTAACGAGATACTTTTAGGATGCTCTAGCAAGAGCTAAGATAAGTGAGATGGGAACATCCTGAGGGGGTACAGACACACTGGCTGAAACCAAGATAAAGGGACTTAATGTTATATATGTTCATCTGATTCGTGTTAATATACATGGAATCTTTAATTATCATGGGAAGAACAGGGTGATATGTACATAGTTCTGTATTTTGAAACTGTATAGGTAATGTATAAGTTTTGTTCAAAGTTATAAACGTATTTGGGAGGTTTATTTAAGTTAGTAAAAATGTGCTTGGCAGGATTCACTCCTTCCTTAGTAGTTTGACATAATTGAGGATTTTACCTGCTTAACAGCGCTGTTTGCATAACAAGGACCCTTAACAGCGGAGCCAGAAAAAGGCGGGAAAGCGGGATGGGGGCTGGTGACCACGGGCACGTAAACAACTCCAAATGTGGGACCAGCCGCTTCGGTACTCCTAGCCAATTAACACTTAGCCAATCAGTACCTGCCGCGAACGGTGTGAGTGACCAATGGAAGGTAGATGGTGAGCGCCAAAAAGGAGACAGGCACGGTGGGGGGACCGGGAGAGGTTATAAATACTGTAACCGGGAACAAAGGGGTGTGCGTCTCGGTGGAGCGGAGACTCCCGGCGCACCCAGCGCTGTTGGCTGGCGCTGTTTGCTTGCTTCTGTTCAATAAATTGGAAACTTTAATTGGAATCCCGCTCTGGGGCTTGGATTCACTTATAACACTTAAGAAGTTTAGAATCAACTGATAGGGTGGAATAAACAAGGAAACTGGGAACCAGCAAAGATAAGTCAGCAAGAAACCACCCTGGCAGCAAGAACAAAGCAGGACAAAGTTCTGAATCCATGCAGCTGGACACAGTGATAAGGAGGAGAGAACGACCACCAGAGAGACTGTGGCTCCTGAGCATGGACATGAGATGGACACTGAGACCGGGGAATAACCTGCTGTGGGAGGCAACTTATGATAATGATTTCTCGGAAACCTAGTTAATGTATAACCAAGTCCATGGGAATTCTATGAATATGCATGTCTACGATGCATAAATACTGTACCTGTTGCTTAACACGTTGCGCACATTTGGAGGAGCGATCCCCCGTGTGCCCAGCGCTGTAATAAAGAATACCCGCTTAATAGTTACATGGACTATTAAGTTTCTTTTATTTTAGCTTTTTCAGCTTCAATACTCCCTAAATCTTGGGCTATAAAGCAGTAAATCAACAATTTAGATACAGTTTAGATACAATGCTGTATCTAACATGGGCAAGAGAGAATATTTTTTTTTGTAGATTCATCTTCTGCTGGTAGTTTTCTACCCAAATAGGGAAGTAAAGATACAGAAATGGCTGTGTTAACAAGTCATGTTGTTGTTTCAAAACTTGGTCTGTCACTCGGTGTGCAAAGAGCCAATCCACACACAGAGTGGAGGCATTTCCTTTTATTACATACATGTGCAGGAAGGGGTGTCTGTCCCAAGGACAGCACACCAGGTCTTCAAATTTAGGGTTGTTTATACACAAAACATTAACATATTCAACTTTCTAATACATATACATAGTTATTTTATTAAATGATTGCTCAGACTCTCTTTGCCTAGCATGTAAATTAATATGCATGCTCAGTCCTGTTACTCCGCCTACTTCTTTTGGGTGAGTGGCACGGTTTGGGTAGAGGGTCCGTCAGTTGGCGGTGGTGGTAACTCCTGCCAGAATGACCTTTTCCCCAATTCCTTTAATAGTTTAGCTGACCTAAGCAGTTCTTCATGGGTTGTTGATGGAGTTAGCATTTTATCATTTTATGCTTCTTGCATTTAGACAGGTCAGGTAAATTATTTAAATCATAAATCTTTATATTCTGGCTTGAAACTGTTAAGAATAAGGCATCTATACCAGCAGTTAACTTGGCTATTAGTCTAACTTCTGCATTTTTAGTTTTATTGCAACAATTTAGTGGATAAATGGCCTATCTTTAGGGTGAAACAATGCTGAGGACCTAGCACCCAGACCATATGCAATTCAGGGGGTTTAATTTAATAAACTAACTTTAATTTGCTACCACAGCCCAAATGCCCTTAAACAGTTGAGTGTACTTGGTGTATTGCTAGTTTATGCTTTTCGGTTCAGTCTTATCCAAAGTAAATGTTCAGTTGTGAGTCAAACCAACATTCAAGCAGGCAAGATCAGGAGATACCATTCAAAAAAGCACGTTTCTGGTCTAAATTAAAACCTTAACACTAGCAGTGTTTTGAATCCCTCCTTGGGTCTTTGCTCTTTACTGCTATCCTGCCTTGGAGCAGTCTCATGCCAGTACTCCACTCAGACAACAATGGATGAGGAAGAAACATGCATCTAGCCTGTTTACAAGCTACTTAGACATCATGAATACTAGCAACAGTATGAATTGTTCCAAAGACAAGTTCAAAACAAGCTAAAGAGAGAAAGAGTTGTATTAGTGAGATTAAATACAGCTAACTGGAGGACAGATGGCCAAAGATTCTATACATTAACTTGCTATGCCTCACACTACTGTATTCTGTTCATATGGTTTCCGTTTGCAGTATCACGTTCCAGCCCATTATTTAGTTTTTTTGTAAGATTAGAAAGAAAGAAAAATAATCCAACCAGATCTAATATTTGGCTCAACATCTGGCAACTGCTTAATCAAAACACAAGGGTTCTTTTATATTCCTGCTCATGACCACGCCAGCAGTACAACTATGACCCACAGATTCTCACACAACCTGGTTCCATACTCCCAGGCTCCCACTTGTAGGCACGCACTTGAAGTAACTTCTGGCCAGCTTGGCTCCTTTGGTTTGCCCCGAGTTTCCACAGCATTATTTCCTAAACAAAGAGCTTTTCAGGCATCAAAAAGTCAAAACCTGGCTACAAGAACCATATCAAATCCTATTTCTGATAACTAAATTCCATTTAATCTATTCATAATCCCTCAAATACAGCAAATGTTTGTCTTTGATTTACGAAAAAAAACCCCAAACCCCTAAGGTTTGGTTTAAATCCTTTAAAGGACTCTCCCATCGAGCGCCCAGAGATGCACACGTTCAACATCTCCCTTCTTTTAACGGGCCCTCAAGCCCGAGACTGGATCAACTCCTTCCTCTGGGAAGGCTGGAGGCAGAGCAGGTCGGAGCACCGGAGCCGCTGGCAGGGGTCTCCCTGTGGGCCGGGCCGGGTGGCAGCCGCCAGGACAGGGCCTCCATGGCAGCCAGGGACGCCGAGCAGCCCAGCCCGAAGGCTAGGCGCGCCCAGCGCGACACCTGGCCCCGGGCCCTGCAGAGGCCGCAGACACAAAGCTGGATGGGAGAAGAAGCGAAGCGCGACGTGACCCCGGCCCAGCTGCGAGGGGGCTGAAGGCGGCCCCGGCCGGACCCAGCCCGGCCCAGCCGCCTGCAGCCCCGGCCATCGATGACTCGGCGCTCTAAGCACCCTGACTCCTCTTGAAAGCGCCGCCGCAATGCTAACACGGAACCCATCGAGGAGTCGGCGTTCGACCTCGAGCGGGGTCTCCGTGCCCGCGGCGCCATCTTGGCGTAGGGGCGGGGCGATACCGGCAGGGCCGAGCTGAGCGGCTGGGCACCCCGGGGGCCTTGCCGCCGGTGGGAGGGGGTGGAGGGCTGCCAGCTCCCGTCTCCCCTTCCCTACGCCCGTTTTGTCAGCCGTTGGCGGCGGTGACCCAGTAAGTAACGCATGCGCCCGACTGCCCGTTCCCACCCCGCCGTGTTGCGTCACGGCGCGCGTGCCCCGCGGCCGTTGCGGCGCCGGGTCCCGGCAGCGGCACCGGGCATGGGCAGGCAGCCCGCAGACCGTTGCTCGCCGCGGCGCATGCGCGCCCGCTCCCCCCTCACCCCCCCCCACCCCTTCCGTGCCGTGCCGTGCCGCTC
>WHYT01013773.1:89781-102899 GCA_009806455.1 Tetrax tetrax | reverse complement strand
CGGGGGTGGTGGGTGTGGGGTGGGCAGCAGGCCGTGGCCTGTGAGGGGGCTGCGGCTGTAGCAGAGCGGGGTGGTGGCACCCGGGAAGGGGACCTTGTGGCCTAGCGGGTGTCGGCTGGGGTCTGGTGTGGGGTGGGGAGTGTGGGGGGCTCAACGAAGGTCTTGCAGTTCTCCGTGGTTTGGGAGACGTTGCGGGAAGCGGGAGCCTGTGACATCCAAGCCAGAAAACATGAAAGTACGTGGTAGTTTGGAGAGCAAGCGCAGCAGCTCGGGAAGTTTGCGGCACGTCCTGTGTAGCTGGCCCGGTCAGGGATATCCCTGTGAAGTGCGAGGGTGCAAGGACCTTTTCAGCCGTCTGTTGTCTTTGTTGTATCGGAACGCTCTGCTGAGGCAGAAGGCATCGCTTCTTTTTTACACGTGGGGAAGCTGAGGCACGGGCTGGCAAAGGTGTTTGCCCAAGGTCACGCACGGAGCAGGTCTCAAGAAGGACCCAGGCCTCTGGAGAACACTGCTTCCACCTTCAGACAAAGCTCCTGTCCTCTGGGTTGCTTATTTGAATTTATTTATTTGTTGTGAGCTGCCTGGACCACGTCTAGGCCCGCTGCATCTGGGTGGACCAGTGGCTGAAGCTGGTTTCTGCAGGAGCATCAGGGGAAGGCCGAGAGTCCCGTTTAGGCTTCCTTGGTGAATGTCTGTCACTGGAGCCTCTCAGGGCAGGACCCTCATGCTCCAGGGCCTGTGGAGACCTTCCGTGGGCTGCCAACAAGCCCCAGGGCAATGGTGAGGCCAGTTTTGGTGGCAGGAGGGGGGACAGCGTGCGGTGGGAGCTGTGCGGGGGCAGGCGTGGGGTGAGTGTAGTAGCTGTGGCAGAGCAAAGCCAGTGGCCGTGAGGTGAGAGGTGGGGATCTCTGTAGGGGCGAGAGCTTCCCCTCCCCATCGTGGGATGCCTCCCTGGTGTGGAGGGTGACCCCGTGGTCTACAGGACTGGAAAGTTTTCCTGAGAGCAAAGAGGTGAGAAGGGGAACTGGGCAGTCCCTTGCAGGGGAAGGTCTCTAAGGCAAGCACTTGTTCAGCAGATTAATTCTCAGCCCCCTCTTGGGCCACTGGGAATGGCTGTGAGCACCCTCATGTGCTACCATACACCCACTGCCAAAACAGAACCAGGGAATAAATGCAGCGAGGAGAGGGGACACAGAGTTGCCCGTGACCCAGAGGCACTGGGAACGTGAGAGCGGATTGATCTGGCAGCCAGGAGTGCCCGCCTGCCCCTTTCCCATGACCTTGATCAAATCACTTCACCTGTCCCAGTTTCTCCTTCGCTCTCTGCACCATCCCGCACCACTCATCTGCTTTTCTCTTCTCTTGCCCTGCAGTCTTGGTCCTTGCCTGGTTTCCCTGGGTCTCTTCCCAAAACCAAGCCGGGCAGCTGACAGGTTTGGCAATGGGTCCCCTTGCCTGGAGAGGGGATGGTTCATCACCAGCAGTCCTGACTGCAAGGCTTGGGAACAGGCAAACCTCTTTGGAGAAGGCAAGAACGATCCTGAACTTTATGGACAGCCTAAAACCATTAGCAAAGCTGGGAAAAGTCCAATTAGCCTTTGTTTCTTATAAAATAGCAAAGCTCTTTGTTTCTGTGCCCTCCTGCAGCTTCTGATTTTGGCCAGACCTGGAGGAGCCAGCAGCATTCCCCAGGGGCGTTTCTGGTAAAGCTGGAGGGACCCTCCCAGGAGTGTCTGACCTTGCAGGCGTGGAAGGATTTGGGGAACCTTGGGATCTCTTAATTGCTTGACTAAATGCCTCCTTCCCACTAATGGACACAGCTCTAACTTGGTTTGTCCCCACCATGAACCCGCTGTGACTTGCTGTAGGGAGCAGAAGGGAGACTCAAATCCTGTAAAAGCTGTGGGGTGTCTGGAGTTGGGTGGGCTCACGTTCCCCTCCAGAATGGCACCTTCAGCTGGGGCATCTGCAGCACTCAGGGGCTGTGCCGCAGCCCTGTGCCCTGTGTTCCCAAAAGGGCTGCTCTGTTCTCTGCCAGTGCCAGCTCCCTTCTCTGTCCTGCTCGATTCTCCAAAGCCTGCTGGTTTCCTTTTCTTCCCTTCATAGTGGAGGGAAGAGCTTCCCCTGCTCGGCAGGCTCCGTTCCCGGTGGCTCCCCAGTGTGAGCCGAGCAGAGGCTGAGGGAGGATCTTTGCCCTTCACCGGAGCACGCTGTAAACCCCTCTCACGTCAGCAGCACCGACTGCTCGCGGCCCCGTAAGGAGATTCAGCCACGCTGGAGCCACCAACCCAACCCTGCCGTCCAGTGGGAGAGGAAATTCCCATCAATACCTAACCCTTCGCTGACACCATCCCCGCTGCAGACTGTGCCAGCCTGTCTGCACGCAAAGGTGGGATCCTGAGGGACCAGAGGGATCTAGCTTCCATCCCGGTGACACCAACAGCTTCTGAGCAAGCGTATGAGCTTCCTGGAGCGCTTGGTCTGCAGTAGAGCTGGCACCAGGAAAATGCAAACTGCAGAGTGTCCTCGTGGGTGGAGAGGAGGATCTGTCACTTGGGAGAAGTGTTTTAGCCCAGTCGCATCTCTTCCCCCACTTCACCTCTCTTCCTCCTTCCCGGAGGAGGCAGCAGCTCTCTGGGGCCTGTCTGTTGGTGCCTTCCTTGTGCTGTGCCTGCCAGAGAAGCTTCCTACGGCAGATCTTTTCTTCCAGCTTTGCTGAGATTCCTTGATTTTTATTTTTCCCCCCAGAGAACTTGTTTTTAGCGGGCCATCTCTAGGCATGTTAATTGGGAGGTTTAAGGCTCTGCTGCTGTAATTGGCAACCAAGCGTCCGGATTCCTCGGGTGACTTTGGACCGTTTTGGCGCTGTTTTTGCCTGATGAGCGCTCGTGTGTGGCAGACACCGGAGTCAGTCGGCCAGAGGGGGAGTGCTGCAGGACGCCAGATGCTGTTAGCTCTGCTGTTTGCAATGGCAGAGCTTGGAGATGTCGGCACAGTCAGACTGGTGCTGAGCATGGGGGGCAGGTAGGTGCCTGACCCACGGCTCCGTGGCACTGTGGGGATGGCAGTGTCACATCAGGGGGGGCAGGACAGGAGAAATGACCTCTGGCTGGCACCTGGAGTTGTCGGAGTGTGTCGGTAGGAGGATGGGGAGCCTCGCTGTAAGTCCCATGCACAAGTCTTAAATACAGCAGAGCAACGTGGCTGGAGTCATTCTGTGCCTGGCTGGGCTGGAGGGATCGCTCTGCTGTGTGGTGCAGTAATTAGAAGCCATTGAGTTCGTTAACTGGCAGCTCTGGAAAGGCTGGCAATGCTTCTAACGACTTCCCTACTGAGGAAGGCAGCCGGGCGTATGCGTGAGCTGGGAACAGGGCTCCTTCCAGGGGGACGAGCGGGACTGTAAGAAGGGTGGGCATCGTGTGGGGGCTGTCCCCAGTGCCAGACGTGTTGGGGAGCAGAGCGTGTGAGCAGGGCCGGGGCGGGGGTCTCTTCCACGTGTTCAGCCCCATCCCTGCAGGAAGGGCCTTTCTCCTTGCCTGTCGCCTCTCAACTCTCTGCTCCTGTGATGCTCGGTGGAGAAAACAGGTTTATAACTCTGGGAACAGATGGTCCTGCATGGTGACTAATGAACGGCTCGCCGCCTGTCTCGGACCGCCTGTGACGCCTGTCTGGGCGGAAGGGGGCTCAGCTGATCCTCGCTGATGCCAGCCCCTTGGAAGTTAAGTGCTGGCTCAGCCCCTTCCTGGGTAGCCATGGTTTGCAGGCTGTGTCACCACAACATGGGTAGTTCAGGGACTCTGGAGAGGCAGATCTTGCCAGATGCTTTCCAGCCATTGCACAGTGTCGTTTCTTCTGGCTGTGACCTTCGCAGCAGCTGTGCCCACAGAGGAGCTTGTGCAGGGGGCTGATTTGGTCCCACTGTCCTTGTGAGGCACCTGCCCATCTTCTGAAGATGCCGCTGCTCAGGAATAACCCCTGATGCACCCCGCTGCCTCCCACCATACCCGGCGCAGCGGCTGGGCAGGCAGGGTTTCGCGAGCGGTGTGAGATAGCTCTGGGAGGCCTGGCTGGAGCAGGCAGCTGCTTCTCTGCCTGTTGGCCAGGAGCACCTGCGGTGGGCTGGGGGCATACAACCCCGGAGCAGTGTGCGTGATTCACTGGGAAAGCGCTTGCTGACAAGCGCGGCTCTCACAGGCATCCAAACTTCCCAGCTCTCAGCTCTCCTCAAGGCTGACTTGTTTCTGCTCATCAGCCAGCCTGGCAGAGGGAGCGAAGTGTAATTAACTGGTCCCTTTACACATCCGCTTGGCTCAGCAGGAGAGTTTGTTAAAGGGATTTCTAGAGAAGCTGGCGATCGCCGTGCCTGCTCCAGCCCAGCGTAGAAAGCCATGGCTCAGGGAAGGGAACGTGGACAGCACCTCATTCAATGCCTCTGCAGTGTTTTTAGCCCCACCTGGACCCCGGCTCCCAGATGGATGTGCTGGGCTCGGGCTTACAGCATGATCGTGGCAAGGAAGAGCTGGTCCATTTGCCTCCCAGTAAATAACTACTGCCAGCCAGAGCAGTCCTGCGCTCATCTCCACCATCCGGGGATCGCTCTGCCCGCACAGGGCCCCCGAGGGCAGCTGCTACAGACACAGCCGACCTTGGCCGCTTAGACTTACGGCGAGCCCGGTGACAAGACCCCCTGTGCCTCTGGGGTGCAGTGATAACGGAGTCTGCAAATCGAGGTTTCCCTTGCTGTCATATAGAGGAGTGTCCCTGTGAGGAGGGCACAGGACTGTGCTGTGGAGCCTTAGCCTGGGGTTTTAGGTGGCAGAGGGGTGGTGTAATATCATTTGCACAGTGGCTGGTCCTGGAGTGCCTGCCAGTTTGTAGCACTGAGCTCCATAGGGACTAGGAGCGTCGAGCTCTAGGAGCAGGGATGCTCTGGGGAGTGTGTTAGAGCTAGGGGGAAGCAGGCCCTAGTTAATGCTGTCTGTCCTCTCTTTTGCCTCCACCTGGGACTGGAACAGGACCGGCAGAAGAAAGCCAAGTTACCTGAGAGCAGCGATGGCTCCAAGGACTCGGACAGCTCTGCCGGGCGCCGGGGCAGCGCCAGCCGGAAGCACGGGCGATGGCGAGGACGGCTGGACAATCCCGGGGCGCTGGTGTCCAAGGTGGTGAGAGCCGTCACTGCGAGACACAAACTGGGACGGAGGCTGCCAGCTGCACCTGACTCCTCTAGCCAGAGGAACCTGACGGACCTGCACGGAGAGGCCCAGCTCGCCATCTTCCAGCAGGGTGACACAGGCAGCGTGGAGGGGGCTCCGCAGCCCACCGAGAACAGCTTCACCCCCAAGTGTGAAATCACGGGCAAAGACGCCCTCTCAGCGCTGGCTCGGGCCAGCAGCAAGCAGTGCCAACAGGAGATCGCCAACGTGGTGTGTCTGCACCGGGCCGGCAGCCTCATGCCCCAGTCTGTGCCTCGCCACTGCCAGCTCTCAGGTGAGTCCTGCTGGGGGGCTCCCCGTCACCCCTGGGCATCGGGAATATCCCAGCCAGGCATGTGGGCCACCTTCCTTATGTCACCAAAATGTCCCAGCTGGCAAAAAGCAGCCTCAGTCTGTCACTGATTCCCAGATTACTGCTGCCTCTGTAATCCAATCAAAGCTGTGCCAGCCTCCTTAAGCTGGGCTGTTCATCCCACCCTGCAATGCTTGCAGAGGTCAGGGCCAGGCCCAGCTGCATCTTCTGTTTTGAGGGGCCAGAGAACTCCCCCTGTTTTGCAACGTGGCCCTGTCAGTTTAATGCAGGGGGCTGCATTCCTCACCATGCCCTGGCACTGCAGCTGGTTTGGGCTGCGCTGATGGGGTTTACCTAAGGCCAAGCTTTTCCCTGCTGTCCCTCGCCTTGCTCAGGTCTCCCTGGCTTATCAGGAGCGCTGGGTGGTGGGGCGATGGGTGCCAAGGCGGGGGGCAGCTGGCAGCTTTCTTCCTCCCCACACAGGCAAGGTCAGCCCTGTCATCCAGTGGGACGAGAGCCGGCTGCAGCAAGCCCCCCCCAGCAAGCCCGTGCGCATCGCCTACATGCTGGTTGTGCACGGCAGGGCCATTCGCCAGCTGAAGCGGCTCATCAAGGCTGTGTACCACCAGCAGCACTTCTTCTACATCCACGTCGACAAGGTATGTGGCAGGGATGAGGGGGAGCAGGGTGCTAACAGTGCCCAGATCGGTCACCGGGACAGGGTGCAGAGCTGGGGTATGGATGGGTGGTGAGCAGAGGAAGTGGCTGGATAGGGTTTGCCCGCACTGCTGGTGGAGCTGTGACCCTCCCACCCCTATTTTTGCAACCCCAGGGAAGCAGGATCTATCCCCTCTGCCCAAAGCAGTCTTGTCTTGCTGCTCTCCTCCCTGTGGAGGCTGCCCCGGGGCTGGTGGCAAGGAGGTCCTGGGAAGACGAGCTCCCTGCTGAGCGTGAGCCGTGTTCCCCGGCAGCGCTCCAACTACCTCCATCGCGAGGCGGTGGAGCTGGCCCGGCACTACCCCAACATCCGCGTGACGCCCTGGCGCATGGTGACCATCTGGGGAGGTGCCAGCCTGCTGAAGATGTACCTGCGTAGCATGAAGGACCTGCTGGAACTGGACGAGTGGCCCTGGGACTTCTTCATCAACCTGAGCGCCACCGACTACCCCACGAGGTGAGGACCTTGCTGGTGCAGAGGAGGATGATGGAGGTGTTCAGGCTGCACAGTGCTGCTGCAGCCTTGGGAGTGGCAGGGAGGAGCAGGGAGCTGAAGAAAGGTGGGGTTGGAGATTACACCCACGTGCTGGTGACTGTGCTCCAGGGCCAGGCTGGTCCCATCTCTGCAGAGGAGCCCAGCCAGTACCTCGGAGGCTGCTTTTTCCTGCGGTCTGGGTGTTGCAAGGGAAACACGCATGTGAGGCGCCAGTCAGAGTCTGTGTCTCTCCAGCAGTGGGACAAAGGGTTTGAGTTGGCACCTACCAAGCAGCTTTAGGCTCTTTTTGTCTGGTGGTTCTTGCAGAGTGAATGTTTACTGGGCTGCTTTACCGCAGGGGCTGTTAATGCTTTCTAATTTACACCTCAGGACCAATGAGGAGCTGGTGATGTTCCTGTCCAAATACCGAGATAAGAACTTCCTGAAGTCTCATGGCCGAGACAATGCCAGGTAATCCCAGCAGGGGCAGAGCTGAGCTGGAGAAACAGAAAAAGGGGGATTTCAGAAAAGAACTGAAACAGTTAGGGCAGGGAAAATGTTCTGGATGTAGCTGCACCCAGCAAAGTGGGTGACGCTCCTAACCCCTCATCCTCATCCCTGTGCCCAGGTTTATCAAGAAGCAGGGCCTGGACCGCCTGTTCCACGAGTGCGACTCCCACATGTGGCGGCTGGGCGAGCGCCGCATCCCTGAGGGCATCGTGGTGGACGGGGGCTCTGACTGGTTCTCCCTGACACGCAGCTTTGTGGAGTATGTGGTCTACGCCGACGACCAACTGGTGTCCCAGCTGCGCCAGTTCTACACCTACACGCTCCTACCAGCCGAGGTGGGTGCTGGCTGCAGGACATGGGCTGGATTTTCATCCCTCTGTACATCCCTGTCTCGCTTCATCCTGGCCCTGGGTAGCTGCGAAGGGCATTGCTGGTTCTGCTCAGGCAGCTTTGTGCCTCCCCTTTGTGCAGACCCAGGTATGAAAGAGGGGAGAGAGGAGCAGAAAGGCAAAGGATAATGTTTATATCCAACTCTGCTTTAGGTCCACATGCCCCTTTGGGCCAGAGAAGGTCCAGCGTGGGGGCACAGTCTGGTCCCTTATGTGTTGCCCTGTGCTGGAAACAGCAGGGGCGGGGCTTCTGTTCAGGAGCTATTGAGATCTGTCCTGTTCCTCTGCGAGTGAGGGGTGGGGGTTTTCCCTTCACCACCCGTCCTCCATCCCCACTGGTTCTCCTGTCCCTTCTCTGCCCCGCACAGTCCTTCTTCCACACGGTCCTAGAGAACAGTCACGCCTGCGAGACGCTGGTCGATAACAACCTCCGAGTGACCAACTGGAACCGGAAGCTGGGCTGTAAGTGCCAATATAAACACATAGTCGACTGGTGTGGGTGCTCCCCAAATGACTTCAAACCCCAGGACTTCCTCCGACTACAGGTGAAAAAGATCCTCCTTTCTCCTCCCGCTCTCTCCCTTCCTCCCCATCTCTCTCCTCCCTGAGCTCCCCTTCGGGCGCACCCCTGGGTGCAGGGCCAGCTGCTGTGCACGCCTGCATGAGCCTCACCGCAGCCCCGCAAGGGACAGGAGCAGGATTGGCTCCCCCGCCACCGTGGAGCTTGGCGTAGATGTATCTGTAAACACTTGGGCAATGGGACCACAGACTGTCCTGCCCAGCAGCCAAGCTTTTGCTTGCAATGCTGCTGCTCTTCCTAGGCTTTCTCTCCTGTTTTCCTGCTCTTTCCCTGCACACTCGGGACAAATACTGTTCCTGCTCCTTCCCTGTCACTTGCGGCAAATACTTTTTCAGTAAAACAACTTCAGAGTGCTGTCCTCTTTGGCAGGACAAAATGCCTTGTGACAGAGTCTCCTATGCACTCAGCGTGCAGGGGTACACGCTGAGATACACCCGGGTCTGAAAAGAGAAGTTAGCAGGATTTTGGAGCGGTCCTGGGCTTGTACAGCGCAAGCCGTGCCACGTGGCCAGGCCCCGTGCAGGGTGCCCGCAGCGGCTCTGCAGGGTGGGGACCCGTCTGGATAGAGACTGCAGCGGAGGAGCTAGATGACACATGGCTGCTTCTGAGCACAGAAAGGGGGAGGCAGTGGGAGAGATGGGAACCCATCTGCATTACCAGTAAGCGTACTGTGTGCTCCCACTGATCCTGCCACAGAGGATCCCACACAGAGGCTGGCTGTGCTTTGCTGCTCCTTAGCCTGTGCCATCAAAGCGGGCAGGATGGATCCCAGCATGTTTCTTCCCAGTCTGTTTCCTTCCCAGCTGCCCCGCGCAGGTGGGAGGGCAGAGGGGCTGCAGCCAACGCTGTTAGAAATGCTTGTGCTCTTCCAGCAACTCTCCAGACCCACCTTCTTCGCTCGCAAGTTTGAGTCGACGGTGAATCAGGAGGTGCTGGAGATCCTGGACACGCACCTCTACGGCAGCTACCCCCCCAACACGCCGGCCCTGAAGGCGTACTGGGAGAACGTCTACGACCGCGTCGATGGGCTCAGCGGCCTCAGTGACGTCACCCTCACCTTCTACACAGCCTTTTCCAGGCTGGGGCTCCGCAAAGCCGCAGCCATGCTGGCAGCGAAGGCTGACAAGCTCTGCAGGTGGGGTATTTGCCACAGGCCTGAGCCAGAATCCGTGTAGCAGCCTACATCTTGTGCTGGGAGGATGCTGATGCTCAGATGTGCAACCTTCTCCGTTTCTCTCTCTCTCCAGATTTGAGCCCCGGGGCTTCCCATCCAGTGTGCACTTACATTTTTATGACGACCATTTCCAGGGTTACCTGGTGATGCAGGAGGTGCAGAATTTGGCAACTGGGCAGGCAGAGTCCCTGGAGGTGTGGATGATGCCCCAAGGAGCTCTGAAGCTGGCGAGTCACGGAGGGCAGGCAAACCGCTTACAGAACCTTGAGGTAAACAGGGAAAGTTTCCCTCACAACACCCACTTTCCTCTCCGGCTGTCCTGCACCGTGCTGCCCTTCCTTCTCTCCCTCACCTGCATTCTGTGGGGACAGAGGGAAACGGTGCTGCTGTCTGAGAATAAATCTTTGCCCAGGAGTTTGGCTTCTGTGTGGGGTGTGGAGCTCATTGGTGGGGAAAAGGCCTGGAGGGGATCTTTCCGGGGGCAGCTGAGGCTGTGGTGGCCGGGGCCTGCAGCTGCAGGAGGCATCACGTCACTGGATTAGTGCTGGCATGGTGCAGGCAGGCAGGAGAGCCGTGGAGGGTGGGGTGCCCATTGCTTTGGGCTCCAGAGTTTGTGCTGTCCCTGGGTCAGGGAGGTGAAACGCGAAACCTGAGCTGATAGCATCTCCCTGCCCAGTGTCCCACTGCTTGTGCTTCCTGTCCCTCCAGGTGGGCACGGAGTGGGACCCCAAGGAAAGGCTCTTCCGCAATTTTGGAGGTTTGATGGGGCCTTTTGATGAGCCGGTGGCCATGCAGAAGTGGTCACGGGGCCCCAACCTGACAGCCACGGTGGTGTGGATTGACCCCACCTACGTCATTGCCACCTCCTACGACATCACGGTGGATGCGGAGGCAGAATTCACCCAGTACAAACCCCCCCTCAATCGACCCCTGCGCCCTGGCGTCTGGACCATCCGCCTCCTCCAGTTTTGGGAGCTCCTGGGGGAGAACCAGTTCCTGGTGGTGCCCCAAACCTTCAATCGCAAGCAGCCTCTCAGGAAAGGTGAGGACGCTCTGGAGTTTGGGGCTGGGCGAGGGGGATCTCCCTTGGGGGCACTGTGAGACACTTCCCCCTGGTGCTGGCCGCTCTGGGCTGCAGCTGATGACAAGGCAGGAGCCACCCTTCCTGCTGGTGTCCCCTTGCCTGTGTGATCCATCCCCAAGTCCTGCAGCAGCACCCCTCTCCTCGAGCTGGCCTTGCAAAGGGATGGGGCTGAGCCCCCCCGGAGGGTGGCAGTAGGAAGGGCAGGGTGCTGGGATGTTGCTGCATTGCTGATCCCCTCTCTCTTCTCTCCCCGTCCTCCCCAGACGACAGCAACTGGCTGCACGGCGGGCCCCCCCGCAACGAGTACATGGAGCAGAGCTTCCAGGGCCTGGGGGGGATCCTCAACCTGCCGCGCTCCGAGGAAGCGGAGGAGGACGCGGTGCGGAAGGCGCAGCTGACGGGCAAGGCGCTGGAGGACTGGGCGGACAGTGCCGTCGGCGCTTTCTGGTCCGTGGCGGACGTCTGCGTGGGCAGCTCCTCTGCCTGTGCCTCCCTGGAGACCTGCAGCAAAACCTCGTGGAGCTCCCTCTCCCCGGATCCCAAATCAGAACTGGGGCCTGTCAAACCTGACGGGCGGCTGAGGTAGCAGGAGCAGCCGGGGGGGGGCGGCGGCCGTGGGAACGAGGAGTGTCCTCTGTCACTGGCGTGGGGAGGGGGCTCCGGACTGCGTCACCCTGTGCCATTTGCACCGTAGTCACTTGAGGAAGAGAGAATGGAAACTCCAGGTGGGGGAAAAACCTTCTCCTATGGGGTATTTTGGGTGTCAGGTCGGTCTTGCCCACCTCCCCTGGGAATGGGGGCTTGCTGGCCGGGGAGAGCGTGCTGGGGTGCCCATTGTGGTGGGGGCGCGGACGGCGCTGGCAACTGGAAGAGCCGTGTGTTTGTTGTTCTGGGCCTTGGAGCCTCGGGAAGGGGCGATGGGGAGGGAGGGAAGGCTGGCAGATGGGCGGGCTCTGGACCAGCTCAGCACCCTGTCTGGCCCAGGGCTGGACCTCCGCGGGATCAGGCCCTGTGCTGCTGGCTGCCCCCCTGGGCGGGCTGGCGAGGGGCTTAAGGGACAGGGTCGGAGCCTGCTGTATGCACAGAGCTGCTGCTGGCCCGGGGCTTTTGCATCTCATCCCCTCCACCCCAGCCCTTTAGTTTGTATTTTTATAAATCTCTATATAGAAATATATATGATGCAAAGTGCAATAGAGACAAGACCCCGCGTTGGCCGGGAAGTCCTTGTGTCTCCATCTCCCCTCAGACTGTAACATACCTTGTTCTCTTGGGTGTCCTGGCGCTACAGGACACGGTGCTGGGTCGTTTACATTTTTATTTTATTTTTTTTTAATTATTACTGTTATTTTGCTGTTTCCCCATATCCTCCTGGGTGCTGCTGGGGAGCCGCACCCTCCTGCCCCGCGGGCAGTGTTGGTTGTGGGGTGCTGCCTGTCCTCCGAGGCAGCTCCCCGACTGTGCCAAACGTTTGGAGCTGCTGGCGTGCGTTGTGCGATGGGGAGCGGGGGGAGCATTCGGTTCATGGTTCGAGTCCAACAAGCCGCTGTAGACCCTGCCGCCTCCTTCTCCGCTTCCGCGAAGGGACGCCTCAGTCCCCTGCCAAAACGCCATCCGCGGGGTTGGCATCCTGCTGCAGGTGAGACAGCAGCGTGCTGTGCCCGGCGGGCTGCGCTGTGCCATGGCTCTTGGCCCCTTTCTTTTCTCTGGGGTCGGCAGAAGCTCTCGGGATCTGTTTATTCCCTGGACAAAAAGCAAAGAGGCGAGACGAGGGCTGACCGGCTCCATCCCCTGTTTCTGCTTCCCCCCTCCTCCGGGGAAGGGGTGCAGTGGGGCATCTGCTTCCCCACCGTTCTCCCATGCTTGGGACCTGCCTGTTGTTCCTTTTTCCAAGACTGGCGCTGTGTGGAGGAATCCGAGTTTGGTTTTCACCCTAGGAAAACGTTTCATGTTTCGCCTGCAGCCTGGGAAGGGGTTTTGTCCCAGCAGGTCCCTGCTGGGGACAAGCTGGAGAGTGGCTCATGGCATGGTCAGCAGGAGCCGGTGGCTCGGGGCCTTGGCCAGTTGGGTTTTGCCATCTCCAAAAATCTGTGCCATCCTTCACCTTCCTGCAAAGCCCTGGGCTTCCCCTCCTCCCAGTCTCCGTGGTTGAAGGATGCTGGTGCTGCCGGAGGCGCTTTGTGGACCTTGGTGTGTGAAGGCAGGTTCCTGCTGGCACCCCAGCCCCCCCTGCTCGCTCGGGGGGCTGGGGAGGGGCCATGCCGGGCCGGGCCTCGCTGCAGGGGAGGGCGCGGAAATTCTGTGTCGGAAGCATTCTGTGAAATTGTCTTAAATATGCAACATCGCCACAAATATATCTATATCTCTACGGTGCGGTGTGTCGGGTTTTTGTGGCGTGTGCTGGACGGGGTTGAGGGGAGCTGCTGGGTGTCAAAAAGGCTTTGGAGGGGCTGCGCTGCCTGCTCCGCCCTGGGGACGAGGGCTGCTGGGGCAGGGGGCCGATGAGCGACGGGAGAACCAGGCGGTCGGGTTTTCTTCGCCCGCGGCTGGAGCAGGGGGCGGGGGCTGGTCCCTGCCCGCGGCTCCCGGCCGCCGCTGGATGCTCCGGTAGCTCCGGATCGGGCCCGCCCGCCCCGGTCCACGCCCCGCCGCGTCGCCATGGCAACCGCCGGCGCCGCGGGCCCTCC
>WHYT01013773.1:65163-87706 GCA_009806455.1 Tetrax tetrax | reverse complement strand
GGCTGCCTGGGGAAAGCTCGGCTTCCAAAGGTCGCAGGGAGGGCTGGGTACCGCTGCAGAGCCCCTGGGACAAGAGGGGACAGCAGCCTCGGCTGGCGGGGAACGGAGAGACTTGTGCCGCAAAAGACAAATTTCGTAGTCCAGCACAGGCTGGGAAGTCCCCAGCAGAAATCACAGTGGGAATGGGCTGCGCTGCTGGCATTCCCCGCCTGCTTCGCTGCTTCTGCTGCTTTCCTCCTCTTCCTCCCTGCTCCTTGTCTGCGGCACGCGTCCGGGAGAGGGCTGGGACACCACGCTCCTCGCCCTGCAGAGCTGCTCCCCGAGCAGGGATGCGCCGCAAGCTGCAGAGCTTTCACCGTGCTCGGGGTGGGTTCTTGGGTGGGGGGGTTCAAGAAGAAGGCATCTTGCCTTTAGTAAAGGGCTGTGTGGACAGATGGACACAGATACGAAGGGAAATATATGGAAAGGGAATGTATATAGGATGTATCGCCATCAGGAAAAGTGAAGCAGTTGTAGCGGTGTGAGGCAGTTTTCGAGCAGGTGTAGTTGTGCTGGTTTTGCTAATCGGTTATTAAACCAGTTGCACCCCCAGCCAGCCTGATTTCCTGCAGCTTCTGTGATTGCGCTGCAGGGCCGAGACAAACGGTTCCTCGGTTGTTAAGAGCAGAAGTAAATCTGTCACTCGTAGTTCCCCCTGCGGATCCTCGCTTGCCCTGGGAGTCTCTGGACTTTTATTCTGCTGTCAGAGATGGGGCTTTTCTGAGAGTGAGGAACGGCCCACGGCTTGAGTCCGGGGCTGGTCTCCGTGAGAGGGGTCTCTGCTGTTGCTCCACACCTTGACAGGGAAGCCAGTTTCGCTGGAGCAAGACTGCTGGGGAACAAAACAGCTGTTGCTCTGCAGATTTGCTTGCCCCATTATCCTGAACTGACTCTCTCGATAGATAAGCATTTACAAATCCTGTAACTCGGAGCATGTGACGGAGCTCTTATCTGCGCTAGCGGAATAGTTGGGGTTTTGTTGTCCCTCCAAGAGAGATGGTTCTGCTGACTCTGAATGAAACCCTGCCCCGGGCCCGGGCTGCTGTCCCTCCGGCTGCGCTGTGTAGCGGTGCCGGCTGGCTCGGGCCCTGCGCTGCCCGGTGAGGATGTGCCCGAGCTGTCGGTGTCGGTACGCAGGCAGGCAGAGGTTGGCTGCCAGCGGTGAGAGCCGCGTAGGCCAAATGGGCAGAGGTGGCGGCTCTCACCCCTGCCCACAGTCCCGCTTCCCGTGCTGTCCCATGCGAGCTGGCTGAGCTCCGCTCGCTGCCGGGAGGGATGTGAGGGATTTCAGCTTTGCTCACGTCCTCCTCCCTGACCCCTCGTTACAGGACTGTCCCCCGCCCTACTTCAGCAGCAGCCAGCGGCTGGTGGGTCCCCAGCGCGGAGCGTCACGGCTGGAGAGCGCTGCCGAGAACGCTGGCATGCAGGTGACGGCTGGGTCCCTGACAAGAGCTGGAGGGGAAGTGGTAACGAAGGTCCTGCTGGGCTTGGGAAGAGACTGGGGTTATGGGGGGTAGGGAGAAGGTGCTGGAGAGCAGGAGCAACTTTGGGAAGTGCTGCCTGTATGGAAAAACCTGCAGGGGAGGCCCAGGGATGCTGCAGAGGACACCATGGTGCCCTGAGGTGTGTAGGCACGAAGTGCCGGGCAGATCCTTTGGGGCCTGGGATTTGCAAGGCAGGTTGTGGTGTAACTACTCCCCAGGAGGGAGGATTTCCTCTCTCGGAGTTCAAGGAAAGGCACCCACAACTTGGAAGTAACTCAAGGTGGCATCAGGACATGAACTTCCAGCAAGAACCACTGCCGCGCTGACCTTTCTCTTCTGGGCTGGGCGTTTCTAGGCAGACGAGCTGTTCTGCGTCGGACCCCCCAGCAGCTACCAGCTCCCTTCCTGGGAGCAGCCCCGCCTGCCAAGCTACGAGAGCGTGCGCAAGAAAGATCGCCAGCGGGAAATCCATCAGATGATCGCCGAGAGGTTCGGGCTGTGGGCAGAGCCTTCCCAGGAGGTGAGCTCTCCTCCCCTGCACAAGGGTGCTGGCAGAGGCGCGGGGGCAGGCCCTGCTCCCTCTCGGGGTCTTGTTTCAGCAATTTGCAGTAGCTAAGGACTCTGTTCTCTGCGATTGCCTTTCGCTGATAGCCTTTATCTCTGAGAAGGGCACAAAGTGTACCGGGAGAATACTTTGGTGTACATCTGTGCAGGTTAATGATCAATCTCTCCCGGTGTGTTTGCAGAAATGCCTGTGCCGGGAGGCAGGGCAGAGCTGCTGATGAAAGGACAGGCCCTTCAGATCATCTGCTCGCTACAAGCCCGAGCTGGGAATGTTATTTTTAGATCTGTAAGGCTTCCACGGTTTCTTGCTCCCTTCTCCCTGCAGGACACCTCTGGGAGGCCCCTTGCTATTACCTTGAAGTGTTTATGGCTTATTTATGAGCAGGAGGCTTTGCCTGTTACGGCATTTAAGACTTGCACTCCCGCAGTAAATAGAGAAAAGCAGGTGCATCTGCCAAGTAGGTCCTGTTGCAGCGGCCTGAGAGACTCCTGCTGAACAGAGACCTCATTGAATGAAGCAGAACAGAAACATCTGAAACCCTGAGAAGAGCCCTAAAGGTTCACCGATTTACCTGGATTTGGGGCTCTTAAAGCTGCACCGTGAAGTCTGGCACTGTCAGCACTTGCCGGTCGCCGTTTGGAGCTGTAACTGATACCTGTCCTGAAACCACAGCATTGAGGGCACAGGGGAGAAAGGCCCCCAGGTTGAGGGACTGCAACGGGAGCTCTTCCACAGCATGGGGACAAAGCTACCCCAGCTCTGCCAAAATAAATGTAATGCCAGCCCAGAGCTTCCTCTCTGCTGCTGTGCTAACAAAACCTGGGTAGAAAGCCTGGTTTGAAGGTGCTTGTGTAAATCCCAGTAACTGATCCTTGGTCAAAGGAAAGCAAACAACAGTCCCATTTTAACAGAAGTCAAGTTTTTTTTCCTGGCCTTGCCACAAGCAGTGACAAGTCCTTGAAGGGGGGACGGGGGAGAGCAGGAACCTGGCACAGAGTGTGAGGGGGGAGCGGGGGGAATGTGTCCCCGCAGTGGAGTTCTGCCCCGCCGTGTTGCAAACCGGGGCGAGGCACTCATTTTCCAGGTGCTCCTGTAGCCAGCAGCTCGCTGCTCTGAGGCGTGCAGGAGTTTCATTTCAGGCTGGTGGGGGCTGTGAGCCCCGTCATCGGCTCTGTAAGGAGAGGTGGGATAATCTCCTGGTTATTTCTGAGCAGCCGTAACGCTCTGCCTCTCTCCTCCGTAGATGCCGCCTCCCTACGAGCACGCTTTGAGGCATCCTCCAGCTTTCTCAGGAACGCTGCTAAGTTCGGAGACCCTGGACAGGCGTGGTGTGCCAGACCCTCTCCAGGCCCCTCTCAGCTACCGAGCTCAGCGAAACACAGACGTGTAGGGCCTCGTTCTCCACGTACCGCTTCTTCCCGTGGTGTCAGCGACAGAAGTGCCCGCAACACCGTTCTCGTCCGCAGGGAGCAGGAGAACCTCAGACCTTCCACGCGGATTCGCCGTCCGCCGGAGACACGGGCAAGTCAGACCCAGCCAGCGGAGACGGCCCTGGTGCGGCGCAGGGAGAGCCGCAGAGCCGCCGCCGGGTACCGCGCTCCGAGCGCCCAGGGGTGCTGCTGGCTCTTCTCTGGCAAACGCGCCGTTATGAGCGGTGACGGACCGGCTGCGCGCTTCTACACGGGGTAAAGCCACGGTGAAGGTCTGCTGAGCCAGAGCTCCCGCAGGCAGCTGCGTTACCGTACCTCTGCGAGGCAAGCACTGCCCGGCGTGCCAAGGATCAGACCTCAGACAGCGGTGGTGTGCTGCTTCACTTATTTTTATAACTTACGCAACGTTTTACTTTATCAGACAGAGGTGGGAATCCTCACCCGTGAGCGGCAGAACAAACCTGCGTCGGAGCACCGCTCTGCTCTCACGGCAACGGTCCTGGTGTGAACCTCACAGGACGCGCGAGCTGGGAAAGGACGGAAGCACGGACGGAATAGCTGGTGGTCTCCGTGAAGAACGTAAAGCCAAGGTGGACATGTCTAGCTGACCCAGTTTACCCAGTCGTCTGCTGCAGAGCAACGTAATAGTGTCAACACTGGACTCCTTACACCAATTTTGATAATCTACTGCAGAGCCAATGTTTCAAATTGTTTACAAACCTGTAGATAAAATGAGATCAGTTTGGCCACGGGGCATTTGGGGTCCTTTTGTCCAAGCAACATAAGCTTGACAATGTCACGGAATGACTTGAGGAAGACAAAAGGCCAAGTCTTCTGGATTATGGCTTTATCATACACCTCTAGCTGCTGAGCTTCAACTACCACCCCAGACTCCTGCATCCTACCAGGCATTAAAATTAGTCACGGGTTTGCTTTACGAGTGTCAGCTTGCCTCGCGCGGCTGGTAAATGGGACACTTTCAGATATTTGAGTTAATCCTTGGGGTGAATTAGACAGAAGGAAAAAGCTAGCTTCCTGGGATGCGGAGTTAAGTGCGAGTGGAAAAGGACCTGTTCTCTTCTGCAGTATTTTGAATTAAGATATAAATATATGTCTGAAAATGAGTAAAATTAGAGGGAATTGTTAGTGGGACATGTACTGACATAGAATGATTGTAGGGAGAACTCATCCAGTGGCGCAAGAGAGCAAGTTCTCCGGAGGAAGGCAGCTCACTACTAAATGAACACAATAACACATTCTGTGAACAGGCAAGACCCTCAGCAGCCCCGCAGCATTTATTGAACAAGTGCCAGCAGGCGACCCCAGAGCCTCAGCACTGACCGCGTGTGCTTTAGGAGCAAGAAAACAGAGTCCTAAACCGGTATCTTCAGAGCCGGAATACTCCTGCCCTCGGAGGCCAGGCCAGCAGGAGCAGGCTGTTGCAGCTGCTCCTTCCCATCTGCCTCCGTGTGATGCAGGAGGCTCAGAGCATGGTGACCAGTTTAAAGCTTCCCACCTCTGTGGTAGGGATAACATTGATAAAGGTTTTATAAAGAATTGCTCCTTTGGGTAAACGACAGATGACTTCCCTGCTCTCGCTGCTGCGCGGCAGAGGTACGTAGACCTCTTTGGTGTATCTCACGATCCCATCCTCCAGGGCGTAGAGCGTCTTGTTCCGGCCCATCCCCACCTGGAAGAGGATGAGAAGTGTTAGAAAGGGAAGGCTGGAGGTCCACCACTAAAGCAGATCTGATCACCGGTCTGCCTCGTTCGATATCCTGCCTTCAACAGCATCTGTTGCTTTGTATTTTAAAATAAAAGAAAACCACACTATTTTGCTTCCAGGAATCGGTACGCGATGGTCCTTATTACAAGGGAAGAGACAGCGATTCCAGCCTGAAGCGCAAGAACCCAGTTAGGTTACGGAAGTGTTTGGGGACACCCGTAACTTTCAGTCCTTCCCTCTGTCATAGGGGCAGAGGTGTGCCTCTGAGCAGGCTCTGTGAGTATGGAACACCAGGTAATGAAACCCAGTTTCAGGATGATATGGAATACAGGGAAGAGCTCTAAGAACTAGCTTGAAGGAGAGGAGGCACTGAGTAGAGGATTCTGTTGCAGGCTGCTGTTTTCTGAGAACCGAGGAAGACGTGGAAAAGCAACTTACGTGAGCCCCTGGATGCCAGCGTATCAACCGCTGCGTAGCCAAAATGTTGCCTGCATGCACAAATGCACCTGCAACAGAGCGAGAGAGCCAGACTGCAGAGAAACAGAGCTTCCCAAATCCCTGGCAGAAGGCAAGCAGTTCCAGGACTTACAAAACCCAGCTTTCTGTGGGAATTTTCTAAGGAAAAATACCCTGAAATGCTAAAAGCATCTAAACAAAAATGCTGTTAGCAGGAAATAAAGGGCAATTGACGTACAATGGCAAAAAGCAATTCTAGTCTTTGAAAAGATTACTTGCAGGGTACAAGGCATTTTCTGGTTGCCGAAGGCATTTGTTTTATTACCTCTTACATCAATACATTTTCATCAGCAAAGCTAATAATTATTAAGCACTCAGCCGCAAGAATCTGTACTTTGGCTTCTGCTAAGCCTCATAATTCTCCCCTTTGTAAACATCAAAAATGCTCAGCTTTATAACACAGCATGGGGGAAAAGTGCACTTAAGCTATTAGGTGTCCCGCAGCGTACCCTCCTCCCAGGCGCCGCAGAGAGGCAGAGTTAGAAGCAAAGTACGTTTTCAGTGGGCAATTTTGGCTGGCCACTCACAGGCCCATCTGTGAGGGAGGCTAATTCCCCCTGCCCTCCCGCCAGCTCCCCTCGATCGCAAGGTTTCGCTGAACCTCCCCTTTCCTTTCTCCGGGAAGAGTGCCCTGGCCACCTCCGACTGAAACGCTCCACAACCGACACCGGGACCAGGGGAGAAGCTGTGAAGAAGGCAATGAAATGCAAATAAGACTCAGCAGACACTCAGACCTACCTTCTACTTTTTTGTATCCGTAGCGTTTCCCAGGGCTGCGACCGCCTAAATTTTTTGAGCTGCCTCCAGTTTTCTTAGAAGCACATCTGACAGCAAGCAGGCTTATTTGGGGAGTAGTTAGAACTAGGTTGGGAGCAAGAACAACAACAATTACAAAAAAGCTATTACACACGCTTTCATTTTTCAGATTTAAAAGTATGTCAGTTAATGCAGGCTTTAAAACTAAAGCCAAAAGAAAGCTCTGAGGGGAGAAAAACTACTTCCAAGAGAATTAGACCACCACAGCCTAAGTCTCCTGCAAAGAGGCCACATCTCGAGTACTGCTGGCTGCCCAGGGAGGAGTAAAACTCTCACAACAATGTTAAAGAACACACACAAATTCATGTCTCAGCAAGGCCTTGTAAAATGAGGTACCAGTTGCTGTGGATATTGCTTTGAGAAAAGACAATTTGTGATCTCTGTTTCAGTTTCCCCTCTGACCAAACGGCATTTACTTTCCCTGGTATTATTTTGTAATCTTACAAATGAGAAGACTCCAGTTCAGGACAATGTATAAGCATATAGAGAATTGCTATCCTGAACCTGCTAACTGAAGCATTTTGTGCAAATTCTTGAGTTACAATCAGGACAAGTGAAGGAAAAAAAAACACAGCAGTTGTTGTCACTGATTGCCTCTGGATACAAAATATCATCGCACCACAAACTTCTTCCTTAAACAAACAAAAGATACTGACAGAAAACACACCGGTTTTCTTCTAAAGAAAGCTGACCCTCTTGTGAACTTCTCTGTTAAAAAATGATTGAGATATAATTAGCTCTTTAAAAAAAAAAATCTCTTCAGTACCTCCTTTCATGCAGTTAGCAGACAAATCCAATTTTTCTCAATCCCTCTATTGAGCCTCTTAAGCAGCAGTTTAGTACGGAGGAGTGGTTAGCATAACATGCTTGTTTCCTTAACCTGAATAAAACCAGTGGATTAACTTGATCTTAATTAAATTATCATAGATACTCAGAGAGCTAGAAATACTGCTGAGAAAAGGGTAATAGCTCTACAAAGAACCATTAATTTCAGAAGCTTACCCACTAAGTAAAAGATTCTGAGACTTGACAAACTAAAGAGAAGTAGGCAAAGATGAATGGGGGTTACAGCTTCATTTACACAAAGTCTACACAGTTATAGTTCAATTAACTTTTATTAAAAAATACTCAAACAGGTTGATTTCAGGGTTACATTTTGTGTTGCATGAAAGAAGCTTGCTAAGAACAAAAAAAATGAACCTCAAAGCATCAGACATGCAGGGAAAAGCAGTTATCTACAGAAGACTGAGACAGGGTTTGTAATTTGATTGAAGTCACGTTGGAAGTCAGTGGAAAGACTTCAACTCTGATGTCCCACCAAAGAAACCATGAGGATATTTCTGCCTGTAATACTTCTAGATTAGTAAAAAAGGGATTTTTAAAGCTCCTGATTATTGCACTATGCAAAGAGAGAGCAGAACCCCTCACTGTTTGGTCTCTACCTATTGCACGTTAATATTGTTTTTCCAAAAATGATTTTTTTCACCATGAGGGCAGTTAAGCAGCAGCACAGAGGGGTTATGCAGTCCCTATCTTTGAAGATTTTCTAGGGATAAAGCCCTCAGCACCACCTCAAGTCACGCTACAAACCACCCGAGACCCCTTTACTCCATGAAGCGCCCTGCGATGCGGCAGCGCTAGGGCCTGACGCCCTCCCATTTCAACCAACAGCACCGCCGAGCCTGAGACTACCGGCGGGGAACCTTCCCTTAGGGTAATCTCTCGCCCCACAGCCGTACCCCTCTCCCCACGCCGCGGAGGAAGTGAAGCCAGAGGTCAGGGTAACCCCTCACTCACACAGCCGCTGCAGCGCCGCCATTTTGTCTTCATCGCCTCTTCCTTTTCCGGTGGGTGGGCGGAGGACGCGCGGCTGGCGGCGGTTGGTCCGAACGCGCGCGTGCGCGCGTGTTCGGACCAACCGCCGCCAACCGCGCGAAAGCTCGGACCAACCGCCGCTCGCGCGAGCTTCCCTCTCCGCGGCGGCCGTTCCCGCCCTTTCCCTCCGGCGGGGGGGGGGAAGCGCGATGGCGGCGGCCGGGCCGAGGCCTGAGGGGAGCGATGAGGAGGAGCTGCCGACTTTAGCCTCCCTGCTGCAGCCCTCGCCGTCGCCACTGCCACCTCCAAGCGGGTCGAAACACCGGCCGTCCCTTCCTCCCGCTCCCGAGCCTGAGATGGTTGTGGTGATGAGCAGCGAGAGCGAAGAGGAGGTGGAGGTGGTGGAGGTTGTCCCCCTCCGCGAGAGGATCGAGAGGAGGGTGAAAGCGAATAAAAGGGCGGCTTTCGACCTCCCCCAGCCGGGCGGTGGGGATGCAGGAGCTGGCCTGTGCGCTGGCGGTAAGCTGTTGGCATCTGGCAGCGGAGGGCCGCACGAAGCCCCGGTGTCGTCTGGAGATGTGGCTTGTGGCAGCCAAAATGGCGTGCAAGGTGTTAAGAGGCCTTCCTCGTGCCCGCTGCCAGCCTCTCAGTCTGACTCTCCTGACCGGCCCTGTATGCCCCTGGTAGGGGGAGCAAGCCCAGAAACATCCCCCTCTCCCAAAAAGGCAAAATGTAGTCAGAAGAAAAGGGAGACGAGCTGCCAGGCTGCGTTGCAGAGGAGGAAGGAGCGAGAAGCACTGAGGAGGCAGAAGGAGGAGGAAAAAGAGAAGAAGAGGGCCCTTGCCAAGATGCTGAAAGCTCAGCGACCAGGGGAGTGCAAGAAATACATAACAGTGGTGCTAGATCAAGGTACTTGTCCTCACAGCCTGCATCTGCCTTATATTGACTGTCAATTCTTGCTCTGGAGGCCTGACCCATGCACTGATTTCAGTTCTCTTACAGGTGGAAGGTGGCGGACAGATCCTCAGTGCTTTGCAGGCTGCGAATTATTCCTGTGTTTTTGAGAGTCAGGCTGTTCCCTGCAGCATCACCTGGAGGAGAAAGACTGTGTCATCTCAGGTGTGCAAGCAAAATCTCAATGTTCTTGCCCTTTTCTTCCTCTGTTATTTGCACTCATTAGTAATTGTATTTAGCTACCCAAGTACACGCCCTCTAATCTTCTCCCTGCCTTAGAGATTTGAGTGGGAGCAGTAGTTTGAGTGAGTTAATTATAAACAGACTTGGTCTGGCTGTTTGTTTTCATATCTGGACAGATGGAACAAGGAGATGAATGGACAGAAGAGAAAAATGTCCTGGTTCTGCTTCGCTTGGAGGAGTTTTTGTCCATGGTTCACAACTACAAACAAGTAAGAGTGCTTATGGCTTTTGCGCTCTTGAACGTCCCTTGCTGTAAGGGCGCTCTTTGTCATCCCTCTTCACGGCAGGAGGTTTTGATGTGGGATGGAGCCATGCTTTCAGTAAACCAGAAGTCTGGTTTTAGAAGCCGTTAATGGATAAAAGCCACTAGGGTTGTACAATGCAAAGTTCTGACAAGCTTTCTTTCCTAGTTACAATTTTTCATGGATTTTTGAAGAGGTAACATTGTCAGATCAAGTGGGGTTATTATTTTATTTCTTTCTGCCATAACTTTACACCAAATACAGTATTGCCTGCTTGCCCCTGAAGAGCTGTGTGAACAGACTTTTTCATCTGCAGACCCAGCTGCAGAACCAGAGCCATAGGTTACTGCGCTTGCGTATGTACCTCAGAGTGGGTTGAGTCCTTTTCCTGTTGATCTCTGCAGGAGGCCCAGGGCTGTCCAGAAGGACTGAAGGAGACCCTGAACAGCTATGCAGATCGCGTGATGGAGAAAATGCCTGGGAAAATTCTGGCACTGGCAGTAGTTGAAGTGGAGAAATATTTCAGGTTAAACATTTTTCCCTCCAAATGTTTCTATGTTGTCTCTAGCCTTGGAAAAATGCCATGAGTATTTAAATTAATTCCTTCTAGCAAAGTCTGGAGCATAAGAGGTATTCCTACCCAGAGCTGCTGCACTGGTTTGTTATACAGAAGCAGAAGCAAAGGTCCGTGCAGCCTGTCCCCACAGCGACCAACGGGAAATGCCTGGGGAAGCGCGTCTACTCCCGGTCTGGCTTTACTCTTCTCTCTCTCAGAGCTCAGTCAAAGAAGAGACTGCGACAGGCAGCAGCGAGCGAAAGCCAAGAAGAGGAAAAAGGAAAAAAGGGAAAAAAACGAGTTAAGGATGCTGGCCTGGAGATAAGCAGAATGGATGTGGAAGAAGTGAGTGCCTTTAAAACCGGTGTGCAGCCATCATCTCTTGTTGTCTGCCCTTGTTTGAACATTTGACCCCATCGCACGCTTTCTCTGGGGGGATTCAGCTGTCGTTGGTCTGTGTGTCTGCGGACAGAGGTCTCTGGGTTCGGTTCCCCGCTGCTCAGGTACGTACCTGCTCTCCCAGGGACCAGCGTGTCTCGTTCACCTGGGTCCTGGGCAGTGAAATGTCAGCCTGGGTCAGTATCTCATGGCCTGCTGGCAAAGCACGTCAGCGCTGCCCTGGGCTGGGAGGCCTGTGTGTAACGAGAGCCTGCAAACTGGGGAGCTGCGGCAGCTGAAATGGCGCTAAACTGGTATTAACTGGCAGGAGATGGGCTGCCTCTAAATACTTCAGTGCTTTAAATTAACTGTTCCCAAAATGGGGGGAGAGTGGATGTTCTTGTCCTGTAGCAAGGTGTCGTGACCCCTTTTCTGTTCCAGACAAGAGCAGGGTTTGATGTGAGATTAATTGTTTTGTTTGTTGTTTCCAATGATGTTTACAGGCCTTGGTGGATCTGCAGCTGGGCAAACAAGTCCAAGTCAGCTTTTTTGAGAGCCGGGAGGAGCTCGGAGAATTTGCCACTATGTTCACAAAAGCTGTAGCTGAAGCACCGTACAAGTGAGTAAGCAGATGGGGTTCGGTCGTGTCTTTGGAGAGGCTGCACTTTCACGGTTACGGGGCGGGAAGAGCAGGACTGCGGCTGTACTTCAGTACAACACTGGC
The DNA here is from genome assembly GCA_009806455.1 of Tetrax tetrax. Lineage (NCBI taxonomy): Eukaryota > Metazoa > Chordata > Aves > Otidiformes > Otididae > Tetrax > Tetrax tetrax. Next base: position 76,218 of record WHYT01013773.1, on the reverse strand, counting down.
TCATGGTTTAAAGGAGCAAGCGACACAGAGCAGCTGCTTAATGGAGCTCCTTCAACATAGGGTCTTGGAAACTGATATCCTGCCTGGGGAGGGGCAAGGACAGACCCTGGTTTTACGTTGGAGTCTTGACGTCAGTGAAAGCTCTTGTTCCCAGTCTGATTTTAGGAGTGGGAAGGGAATGCAAGTAGGGTTGGGCTCTTACAGCACTGGCTTTTCTTCTTCAGTGTGTCACCAAGAGGGACGTGACTGAGAATGAACCATCTAGCTGTTTCCATCGATAAGGAAGGACAGCAGCAAGTTGCACGGCGATAGCTAAAACGCCATCTTGTGCAGTCTCACACAATCCTAGCACTCCTGTCGCAGCAGCTGCTGTGTTTTACATCTCAGCCATGAGGAGAGATGAGATGTTGTTAAAAATGACAAGTAAAAGTGTTTTATTATGGTTGACAGGGAGAAAGTGGATTCTTGTTTACCACTCTGTATGCATATTGGCTTGTGTCAGGATCACTCCCAAGATTGTTTCTTCTTCCATAGGAAATCTGTGTCTTAAACAAGGAAATAAGTAAGGCATGTAAAGAAAATAGGGTCAATTTTTTAGCATTCACTTTGATGCTAATGGAGTCTGTAACAGCACGGAGTGAGAAATGGCGCTCTGTCTCTGGCTATGTGACAGCAGCTGTAGCGGTAGGATTTTCTTCACAGCCTTGTTGTCTTATTTGCTTTCCCACTCTTTGTTCTCCCCAGGCGAGCGCAAGAGAATACGATGTTCTCTTTCTGCTTAGAGGAGAAGTGGTGCAGAGGGGTGAAGGTGGATCGTTCCGGAAAGGGTCTTTTTGAAGTTTGGAAGAGGCAGATACAACAATTTAATCGTGTCAGCCCCGAGATGGCTGAGGCTATTGTGACTGCCTACCCTTCTCCTCAGCTTCTGAACCAGGTAAGCATGCTTCAGGAATACAGAGTACTGTGTGCAGACAGCCAACTAATGTAAGGAGTGGGAAAAAATCATTGAATTGATATTGAATTTGACACAACGATTCCGTATGAGCTGTTTAGTAAGGCTGTGAAGGAACCAATTCCTTGACATCCATTGCTTGAGCTTTACAGAGCAGGCTACTGAGGGAGCAGTAGTGGTTCTGCACCAGCCTGTGAGCTCACAAATGAGATCTGAAGAGAGCCCAGGTGAAAAATGAGTGTACGTTTTGAAAGGGTAGAGCAGATTATTTTTTTTTAAGCAATGGATGCAGATGGATGATACCGTTGTTTCTTTGTGTTGCTTTTAGGCCTATAGCAGATGCTCCTCGGAGCAGGAGCGGGAAAACATGCTGGCTAACATCCCGGTGCACCGCGGTGACGGTGTGACAGCCACCTCCCGGCGGATCGGACCCGAAGTCTCCCGACGGATCTACGTGCAGATGACTTCCCACGATCCTGATCTCTATTTGGATTTCACTGGGTAACCCCAGGGAATGAGAATTTTACTCTTTGACCAGTTGAAGTATTCAGCTTCCTTCTAGAAATAAGTGCTTAGATCATGGATGGAGTCATTGATCCTGGTTTAAAGACTTAAAACACATTTAGACTTTATTGTAGCAGAAAGAGGTGAGATAAAATTGCTGAATGGCTGGAGTTTACAGAAGAAAGATGGTGAACATCTGAGCTGGACATGGTTTCTAGTACTGATAGTTTCTTTTTATTTATCTTCCCAGAAAATAAATAATTTTGAATAATAATAATAATAATTATCTTTGTTTCTTAATGTGCCACCTTAAATACAGAGAGGTGACTGTTGAAAGGAATACTTTCTATGCTATCCTAAACCGCAAGTAGTTATCTTCTGACTCCAGTGTGAAAAATCCTAACGCTAAAGCAACGTGGTGCTGCCCCCCCAGCACCTGCTCTGGTGAGGTGGAAGAACTTTACCTCCCCAAACAGTCTCTCAGTTTTCCGCCGTGGCAGATGGGAATGAGTAAGACTAATTTTCAGATATAAATTTAGACTGCCCTGATTCAGTCTGCAGACAGCTTAATCTATAGAGGGTCTTGAAATCTGATTATATGCGCTGGAATTATGAGGTCTAATCAGTTGGCAGAAAAAGCTTTCTTTTAATTAGATTGGGGGATGTGCTTGCCTGTCCACGAAGCCATTAGCACTTGTGCGCACACAAGGACAGTTGAGGTCTTCTGCGGCAGCAGCACTTACTGAGATGAGTGCTGAGGGTGAATTAAAATGCATCCAGCGCGTGGAAGTCACCCTTTGGAACCGTGCTGCCCGGAATGAAAAAATATCCGCCCGCTACGCCAGCTCGGAGCTTTCAGGAGCCTGTCCTTGGCCAGTGGCTTCTGACCTGGTGTGCTCCCCCCAAACCTCACCACTTTTCCCCCATAACCGTGCTCAAGGGATAGCCTGCAGTGATGGATGCGTCTGGTCTGACGGCTGCATCCGACCCAATGTGGATTTGGGGAATACTGATGACGGGACAATAGCCAAGGGATGGTGCTGCGCTCCCCCAACCGCGGTGCTGGTCAACATCCAACTCAAGCCAAATTTGGAAGAAGCAGTGGGTGTGCAAATATGACTACGAGTCCATTACTTTACTCCATAAATAGTGAGCGGCCCAAGAGCCCTTCGAGTTCTCCTGCACACCAGGATCTCCCCGTGGGCTGGGACACCTCTCAAGGCTACTCCTCGAGGCTGAGAGGATCCTTACGGCACCAGGTCCTTGGTAAGTGATTTGGGAGTAAGAGCACTGAAACTTTGAAAACGTAGCTAAGTGATATAAAGGATTGATTGTGCACATGTAATCCTTTGGACATAAACCGTTGGTCAAGCTTGGGACTAGGACTGCATCCAGCAGCACCCAGACTCCTCTCTGAGAAGGAGTTTAGAAAGCAAGGGGCTCCCTGACAGTTCTGTCTGACCCCGTCCTCTATGCAGAAATGATCCAGCGTACCTCGCCATCAAATCTTGTTAATCGCTGTCACACTTGCCATTTACTATCCAACTTTGTCAACTCACTATTTACAGCAATAAAACACATTGTTGCTTCTCTCTTTTGCAGACAGAATGAAGTGCTTCACTTGTCACCGGAGCTGGTAAATCTTACTGGCCTGGCGTTTGCAAACTTAAGCAGCACCCTGATAGATGGCAAAGGAGCAGAGTCCTGCCAGACGCCGGCAGGAATGCCTGCAGAGAGGAAATGTTGCCTTGAACGTCGTTTGCTGTTTTCCTGAACATTTCCAGACAGTAAGCAAGGACCTTGTAAGGAATGTGATGAGTTAGATACCAAAAGCAAAGCCTAAAGCTGTTACAAGGAAGCTTAGAAAACATATGTGCTGCTAAGCCAGAGACAGGCAGCCTTTCCTGCCTTTTCTCTCACATTCATGCTGTTGTTTTTTTCTGCGTGGTACTTGGGGAACCACAATCGTATTGTTAGATTACAAAAAGGTGAAAAAGGTTTACTGCTTCAGTGATGATCTTGGTGTGAAACGCTACAGATTATTTCCTCGTGGCACTGCTCTTATCAGCAAATAATCCTGGGTGTTGGGAGAGAGGGAGCGGTTCTGGTGATCAATGTAGGATGTCTCAGCGGGTGTAGCATGGATATTCTCTGAAACCTGCACTTACACCATCATGTGTACACTTCATTTTAATACTCACAAAGCCCTTAAGGACATGCCAAACTCCTGTTTGGTTTTCTCTTTAAGAAAATCATAAATAATTCACGGGCCTTTGCACAGGCCGGTTTTCTCTGGGTGCCAAACCTCCCAGCCTTCCCGACAGCCCCAAGGCAAAGCCCTTCACCTGCCTCAGCCTGCGACGCTGCCACAGTGCCACCCAGTGCTGCCTGCCACTGCTGCAGCCGGCAACTGTCCCTCTGTCCGTGGCTCTCAGACACCCCCCTCTTGTCACAGACACAAAACCAGCCTGCAGACTGGCCAGAAGCCCTTCTTAAGTTAAAACTGCTCTCCTCAGAAACCATTTTTGGCCGTTTCCAAAAGACCTAATTAAAATGAAAACTGCATTAGCAACATAAACATCCAGTTCAGACAAATTGCTGCGAAAACTGTTGTATTGAAAATTTTCAGCTCCTTTCAATAGTACATCAGCTTCTTCGCTCCGACATACAGATGCACAGCCATCCTACACACTTGTAATTGGTCCTGGAGCAGGCCTTAATATATTATTCTCCATACAGCCACATCACCAATTTTAACACAAACAGAAATGAGAGCGAGGAATGCGTACGTATTAAAAACCTTCCACCTCCAGGACAGAGCTACAGCTACCGAGATAACACCATGGCTATTCTTTTTCCGCTGCTACAGACTGGCAGCTTTCTGTGTCACGCGATCTTGGTAAAAATCCCTCGGAGGTGAGAAGCGTTAATGAGTTTAGGTTAACGCGGGCAAATAACGGGAGTTACAGGCCAACCGCGAAACATGCACAGCAAAGATGATCTGAACAACAACTCTGCTCTGTGTGGAGTGGACCAGCAAACCAATGCTGACTGATTTAAAAGCAGTTTCATCAGAACACAATTCCATAGGAATTCTGGCTGCGTAGATGGTGGAGGGAGATGCTGACGAAGCAAGTGCCTGTCCAGGACAATCACTGCTGCGAGTTTTGTTGTAGCATGTTTTGCAGGGTTTTATGGTTTTGCAGAGCGGCTACCACATCCTCGTAGAGAGCGTTCACGCTGATGCACAGAGGTTGATGTTGCAGCTCTGTCAGCTTGCAGGCGGCCAAAGTACAGAGGACGCACAGCAGCGCGAAGAGCAGGACCCGCAGCACCGACCGCGACCAGGAGGGCTTGTGCCGGGGTGGCTGAGGGGGACGAGAACTGGAGGCGGGCTCTGTAACAAGAACATTTACAAGACAGAGAATGTGAGGAATTAACCACGTTTTTTTTAACAGTCTACATTCAGAAACAAGCTGTCCAGGTAAGATACTTTAGCCTGTGCTGCAGCTGTCTTTTTGTCACAAATTTTCATCGCTTAACTCTGACTAATAAACAGATCTACCTGTTTAGATTTAGTTTCATGGGCAGCAGAGAAGAGGGCATAAAGCACCTCTGGTGCGGATCTGGGTTTGCACATACAGCTCAGGACATTTAAGAAGAAATGAGTGGAGGGACTCATTCTCTGTGACGAACTTTCTGAATGCCGCAGCTCAGCAGTTCACCGGGAACACAGTTGAAAGGGAAAAGGGCACAGCAGCAGAGCTTATTAGAAGTCCTACAGGTTTCCCCCCGACTCCCACCATCTCCCAGTACCTGGGCTGCATAAAAGCACATCTGGCAGCATCAAAATGTGATGATGAAATCTGATGCAATCCCACCCACAGTGGATACTACTTACTTCGGGTCTGCACGTTTTCTTTTTTAGTTTTCTTTTCCACCTCCTGTTTTGCAGCTTTCTGAGCATCATACTCCCGTCTTCTGCGTTCCTTTTCTTCTGCCTTCTCTCGCTTCCTCAGTTCCCTCTCTTGAGCCTCCTTGGCTCGCTGTTCTGCTTCACGCTTCTTCTCCATTTCTGGGGATTAATAGGAAAGTTTTTTTCCCTTTATGTAAAGGGTTGTCTTCGCCTTCTTCCTTATTACCTGCTTATCTGTTCCCTGTTGGAATCAAATAGCTATCCTCTTTTTTATCTTAGTTTTTGGGTTTGTTTTGTTTTGTTTTAAATATCACATACCTTGCATTTTGCTCCCTGAGAATTAGGCTTCCCTTAAAATACATCCTGTGCTTTTCTTTAATATTTTTATAACCTATAGTGCATTCCATCTAGAGAGCTAACTGTTATTCAAGCAAGAAATTGCATAGTTATGCCCAGCTATCTTTCTCCCTCCAGCCCTTCCATCCTACTGCTCCCAGAGTCCTCAGGATTTTGACAGTTAGGAGTACTTGGCAGATGGCAATCAGTGTACGTTGGCTGTGTAAGAGAGATCAAGAACAGCGCTCAGCAGACAGCACGTGAGGGCTCTTGTGCTTACCTCGCTCTGCTTGGAGCTTCCGCTGCCGCTGTCGGTCCTGCTCAGACTGGATCGCTTTCATGTGCTGCAGTACCTTCAAGGTCCAAGAAAACAACCTGAGCTCTGCAGAAGGCTCGTTGCACAGTCAGTTCAAACCAGAGCAGCTGGAGCGTAGCTGAGGACAGGCAGCCGGGGCTGAGCACCAGCCCTGACCTATCCCTGCAGGTATGGCTCTGAAGAGAGCTCGCACCTTCCTGCATCAATCTTTGCCCTTAAGAAACACATCTTTCCATTCAAAAACAAACCTACCAAACTGGTCCTAGCTGATACAGAGGATCACAGAACACTTCTGTTTACATGAGTCTACAGTTTGCCAGAACTTCTCCAGAGATTTTTGTACTCTGAGCTATAAGCCTAGACATGGATTATTTTGTCTGATTATGCCTCCGCTTCCTTGGCAACCAGCATTTAGTCTTCCCTTAACTCCACGAACGGAAGAGAATCCTACTCAGCCCAGTGTTTGCTCTCTACAGGCACAGAAGCAGCGGAGTCAGTGCAGTAAACCTGCACCTCACTGGCCAAAGAAACTTCAAACTGCTGCAGCAGCCGCCCAGCTGGCTAAGCAAAGAGAAAAAACCCCTGCTGACAAAGCCAACTAAGGAAAAAAAAAAGAAATAAAAGCAGATTCCTTACCTTGACAGCAGCCTGTTTACACTGCTTCTCATCCAGGCAGTCTCCTGCTACTTTAGCCAGAACAGGATCCAGAGGATTGTCCTTCAGATCCAGCCACTTCAGGTTCTGCAGAAAAGAACGATAAAGGGGGGAGCTGTGAGAGCACAGTAGAGTTGTGATTACTGAAGAGATCCGAAGCAGAAGGAAAGAACTACTTCTTTTTCACATTAATGACACAGGTATAGGAGACAAGCAGGGAGCTTGGGCAGAGCTCAATAGCTGGAGATAGATGCAAGATGATTTCCACAGAGCTGAGCCAGCTGAATTTTGGAATGGGTAGTCAGCAGGATGGATGCTTTACCAGAGGAATCAACCTGAGAAGGATCACAAGACCCTGGGCTGCATCCCAAAGCTTTACATAACTGTCCAGCAAACAGTTTTACCTTGAGCTGTGCAAAGCTGACTGGCAGGGTGACTAAACGGTTGTTCAGAAGGTCCAGGTGCTGCAGATTGACCAGGCGGCCAAAGTCCAAGGGCAGCTGTTGAAGCCGATTTTTACTCAAATCCAGTTTCACCAGGTGCATCAAACTGCAGAAGTCTGACTAAAAGCCAAACACAAATGAAACCCAGATAAAGCTTGTCAGCACCTCTACGGAGGAACCTCAGCGGTGAGAACGTGGAGATAACCTGCACCTTACCTAAGCCACAAACCCTAAACTTACTACAGAACTGCGACGGAGGAAAATTCACTCTCCTCCTTTGCCTTGGAAGATGGAGGTGGAAAACAGCGGGACAGGCTGGCAAGGTGACGTGTGGCAATACAACGGAAAGAAGAGCGAGCCTGCCCTGCTGAAGGAACTGGTCAGCGTTCACGTGGGGATCCGCTGGCAGGGAGATACTGCAATCTGCACGCAGTGCAAACCTGCTCCCTCCCCTGCCTCCGCCAAAACCCTCACCGGTACTGACCCGGCACAGACAGCAGAGTCATTCGGCCACCCCGGGGCGAGGACAGTGCCAGTTCCAAACCTCGCGCGGGACCTTGACTGAAGCGCTAGTTATCTTTTCTAAACATTTCCCGGCAGACTCGCCCCACAGAGGCTCCCCGGCACCTTACCGGCAGCGAGATGAGGTTGTTACAGGACAGATCCAGTACGGTAGCTTTCGGAAGAGCCGCCTGAAAGAGAAGCACAGCACTAAATCACCAGCCCGCTACCCCCCTACCCTACTGACACCTGCCAGTTTTGCTTCTGCGGTTTCTCCCGCGCCCCTCCGTCCGTCCCCTCGCAGCCTGACCCATTTGGGGCTCTAACGGCGGTTCTGGTCCTGAAATGGATGCGAGCGGCGGAACCGCTCGGCCAACGCGACACGAATCCCCCTCTCCACCCCTCCCGCCGTTTTACAGACCCGCAGGCCAGGCCACAACCCCCCCTCCAGCACATCTGGCTCCCCCGCGCACATCTGGCTGTCCTGCCCAGGGACCGAGCTGCCAGAACCGGTCCCCGCGGGCCGGACACTCACCAGCTCCCGGACCGGCACCTCGGTCAGGTCGCAGAGGCTCAGATCCAGCTCGTTACCGTCCAATTTGTCCTTCAGGCTCGGCCCCTTCCCGCCGCCCCGCGACATGGCCGCCGGGTTCCTCGGAGAACAAGGGGACGCGGCCCGGCGCGCCCCCGCCACCCACTTCCGCGTCCACGTCCGCGGCCACGTCCGCGCGGGGCCCGCCCGCCCGAGCGCCCCCTGCCGGCCCGGAGCGGAGCCGCGCCGCGCTGCCCCGGTGTCGTGTGTGTGTGTTCCCCCCCCACCCAAACCCCCCGCCACCCCGGGCAAAGCTGTCGGAAGTTCAGCGGCTGCTCGGCGGCCCTTCCACGGGAAACGGCCCCACGAAGGGATGGGGATCTTTCCCCCCTCGCCCCGCGGGCGGGTGGGATTCGCACCCAGTCGTTTCACCGCTCACACACCCAGAAAAACCCAACTGCTGCGTAGAATCCTGGAAGGGTTTGGGTGGGAGGGGACCGTTAAAGCCCACCCAGTCCAACCCCTCTGCCAGGAGCAGGGACATCTCCAACCGGATCAGGTTGCTCAGAGCCGCAGGAGATCCGCGCTAGCACGGAGGTAACCGAGATCGCAGGAGTCTCTGACACCCCAAAACAGCAAACACGGGTTTGCGTCACAGAAAGTATAACAAAATCCGCCGGTGCTTGATGTGCTCTCGTCCAGGAGATTGTACAAGTCTGCACTTCTGGGCGTGGGGTTTACACGAGTCCAAGAGCCTTTGGCTCTCAGTGGAAGGAAACGAGGGTGTAGATCAGTTCCAAACCCTGCCTGCTTATTCAGGATTAACTCGAAGGCAGATTTTAAAATCTTCATTGGAAAGAAACGATGTCTGTCTTTAATGGTATTAAAGTGTTACTGGTTACTCAAAGCGTTACTGGTTCAGCCTGCCTTTGCTTTGACAATCTCCAGCAAATGTTACCCACGCGGCAAGGTCAGATTAACTCCTGCACAGTTCTTGGTTTAATACCTAACCGGAATTCACCCGGTAGGCGAATGATCTTGGGAAGATCAAACTGGCTTTACTTTTATTTATTAGAGGTGAGAGGTTTTTGGATACCAGGTTTGTTTGTTTTCTTTTTTTCTCTGTGGTTATACAACACCAAGCACACTTTGATGCCCCTGCAGTACAGATAAAGATAACTGCTCTGTGCCAAAACAGTGCAAGGATAATTTCTGGCCATGAATGTCATCCAGCCTTACATCATCTGCAGAAAAGCATAATCTCACCCAGCTACTGTTTTTAGTAGGGCTGACGGGTAAATAGCTCCCGTGCAGGTCTAAAAAGGACTTCAGATGTCCACGAGACAGACCGACTGTAACACGGGGCACGTTTGCGCGCTCTGCTAGAGAGAGGCTGCAAGGAGAGGGAGCAGGGACTGCAGAGGGAAGCGGGATGAGCGCTGTCAGTCTAACCCTGATCTAACAATCGTATCGAGGGCCGGGGGACAGAGCTGCCCGTGCCAGCCGGGGGCTGGAGACATTCCCAGAGCCTCAGCAGATCACTGCCCTGCCTCACCCCGTGTCCCCTCTGCAGCCACGGCCAATTTTTCACATTTCAAAGGGAAAAATCTCTCTTCCCCTAACAAAGAAAACACAGTTGCCACTACCAGCAAACAAAATCCTTGTAAGCAAGTTGCATGCAGGGGAAAATCCTTCCTGCTTCTGAACCCAAGCATCTAACAGCGGAGGTCTGGCTGGTCAGTATTTCACTACGTGGCTGTGTTACGAGCATCTGTACGGCTTTGGCGGCTGAGATTCGCCATCCTGAGGCCAATACCAATGCCCTTCTTTGTCAGCACCATCGTGCTTGACGTGGTACAGACCTGCTGCATCCAGACACGCTGAACTCCAGCTTCCACCTGGGGAAAGCTGCAAACCAGCAGCTAGCGACCACCCAGCAGGTCAGCAGCTGCGCCAGAAACAGCCTGCGTCTCGGGCCAGCACTGTTTGGTTAATGCTTTTGTGGTATTTAAAAGACACAGATCATTTTCTGGGCTCGAATTGATCCCCCAGCCCTTTCACGTGGATTAATTAGCTTTTGGCCAGTACTGCAGGCCATGCCTGGAAAGGCTGTTGGTCATTTTATGCAGGGAACGATATGTGTGTCACCCCTTCACCTTCAGCATTGGCACTCAGCAGAGCTCAGCACCCTGGGGCTCCTCACCCAGGTGCCCCTGCCCTTGGGCGCTGGGATCTCGGTCTGCCTGGCTCTGGAGCAGCTCTCGCTGGCCTCTCTTCCCTCCTTAGCGGGGCACGGGCACCCAGGGAGCACCTGAAGCTGGTAGCGAGGTGGTATCTGTGATAACTCATTAAGTGGACAGGGCTGGAAATCAATTAGTGACTCACAGGGCCAGGCACCAAGCAGTGTGGGTGGAGAGAAGTTGGAGGTGAGTGGTTTCGGTTGCTTTGCACCAAAATCCGTCCCAGCTGGGGTGTAGGGTGCAGCAGTGGTAGTAAAAACAGGCTGATGGGGCAGCCTGGAAAAAAAGAGGTAGCGGAGGGAGGGATGCAGGGACCGGGATGTGAGGACCTGGGGCTGACAGAGGACGGGGCAAGTGCCCTGGGGTCCATGTCCCGCCCTGCCTGCCCGGATCCCCCATCCCCCCGGACGGGGTGGGCGCTTTCTCCGCGCCCCCGTCTCCGCCGAGGAGCCCCGGGCAGCCGCAGCCCCCGAGGCGGAGCCGGGCCCGGGCCGGGGCTGGGACCGGGACCGGGGCGGGCCGCCGTGCGCACCGCCCCCGCCTGCCGAGGGCCGGGCTCCGGGCTGCCGGTTGCCGGCGGGCCACGGGCATGGCCATGGCTACGATGTGGCTGGCAGCGCTGCCCCGCCGCGGGCTGCGCCTCCTGCGCCGGGCGGGAGGG
>WHYT01013773.1:14821-49318 GCA_009806455.1 Tetrax tetrax | reverse complement strand
GCTTTTTTTTTTTTTTTTTTTTTTTTGAGACGAGTTAGTGACTCTGGGTACGAGTGAGATCTCTTAGACCCTCATTTCAAAGCTGCTGATGTTTTCATTTTACAGCGTGATTGCTTGGGACCTTTGAGAGCAGGCTGCACATGTTTTCACACCGTGAGGGGAACCAGAAGTATTTTCAGTGGTTTGGGAAGCAGGGATTTGTATAGGCATCTTTTACTGCTCTTTATCCCCATGTTTGGGGGTAGGGAGGAAGCTGTAGCCATCAAGGCTGGAGGTGGAACCATTGTTTGGCTCTGGCTTTGCAGCCTCTTGCGTTTCGTGTCAAAGTTTGGTTCCTGTGAGGTCAGCAAAAGCCTGTGGCTCTCCAGGCCTGGAAAAAAATGGAGAAAGACCAGACAGCCTGGTCTGCCTAGGGCTCTGCCAAGACACTGCAGTGTAAAATATCACTCTTATCATTAGCAATGCTGGGTTGTGCAAGTGCCTCTTGAAGGCTGGCTGCAGAGAGAGGGGGCTGTTTCAGCTGGATGTTTTGGGCTTTGATTAAATTTTCTCACAATCTGAATCTTCTAATACTTTTCCCTCCCCTCTCCAGTCTCTTTTTGTGGTGGGGCTTTGTGTTTTGTTTTTTAGTCATGCAGTAGGACAATATGTTGGGCAGAGTTTTTACCAATTATTCCCTGGGTGGTATCCCCAGAGGAACTCTGCAATCCATGAAACGCTTGGTTTTTTTTTTTTCACTTGCTTTCCCTCCAGCCCAGTGCCGAGCCTGCTCAGTTCCCAGTGAGATGGTGCTCGGGGAAAACTGCGCTTGTGCAAGCGGCTCAGCAGCTGCTCTGGTCACTCCAGCCCCTCTCGGGCTGCGGGCGCGAGCCGGGACCTCTCTGTGCCTCAGCTGGCAGAGAAATCGGGGTGTTCAGGGACAGGCTCCGCTGAAGCTTGGCTGTAGAGAGATTGAGTGTGACTTGTCTCCATTAAACGTTTTTGCGAACAGCCTGCGGTTTCCTCGTCTGCCCCACGTGAGCGGCTGGAGCTGCTTGTCCAAGACCCACAGCGATGGGACGGGGAATTCTCCAGTTGCCGTTTCAGAGCGGCTGTGGGCTGCAGTGGCTCTCGCTGCTTTCCCAGGAGTGTTCGTCCTTCCCTTGGGTTAGGAAGAGCTTTTTCAACCTTTATTTTCTGTAGCCTGTATTCATAAAGGCTTTTCTTCTGCAGAGCTTTCTTTCGTCTCCTCGTTTATCTCTGTGCCTTGCCAAGGAGCTTCCGAACAATAAACGACAGTTCAGTTTAGCACTTGGCCTCCCTCCTCTTCCTCGGGCAGCCCTACAGCCTTGGGTGGCCCAAGAGCCCTGCTAGGAGGGACATCAGGGACAGAACAACTCCTCATCTGCCAAAAAGCAATGGGGAAAGAGGATCAGGCCCTTCGCTCAGATCTCAGAGCAAAACTTCCCCCAGGAGGTAAAATCTTGGTTTGTGCTTCTCTCGAGACTGAACTCCACCCCGCAGAGGAAGTAACTTCACTCTCGGTTTTGCTTCTCCTGGGCAGGAAAACAAATCTTTTGTGGTAAATGGTGCTGAGCCTTTGCAGAGTATTGTTACTGTTACAAATGGGGGAAGATTTGGGTTCAGGCTGATCTGTTTTTCTGCTCTGGGGCAGGGATCCCCCAGTTGTACTTCAATCCCAGGGCATCCCCTCTGAGCCATGCACCCTGCGTGTGCCCCTTAACCCCGTCCTTGCTGGTCATCCCCTCAGGGGGGAATGGAGGAGGTGAGAGCAGGGAAGAAGCGAGGAGGGACAGAGAAAGCAGAAAGCTGTCCGGGGAGGAGGGCAGCGTGGTGGGGGTGGCTGCTGGGGCAGAGAGGAGGTGGATGGAGAAACCGAGATGAGAACTGCGGCGCTCGGATGGCCAGGAGCTGTGGCTTGAGGGGAGGTCGCTGTTTTTCTACTAATGATCAGACCTCAGTGAAACCTTATTTTCTTAAAAATGATTTTCCCTACTGCCCTGCCCTCACCTTCTTCTTTCTGCTTCTCCTAACTGTGTTCCCTCCCCAGCATGCCTCCCGCCGATGTCTCTGTGCTCCTCTCCAGGACCCCATCCTGCCCGGGTGCCGCTCTGCTGAACGCCTCCCTCCCCTCCCATCCCCCGTGGGTGCGGCCTGCGGGCTTATTGCCCCTGCACTTCTCCCCCCTCGTCTCACGGTTAGCTCCCCGTTTTATTGATGCCATCTCCAGTACCATAAACTCCCTGCAATTGGGCTGGTGGGGATCGTAAAGCGCGTACAGCCTGCTTGCCGTTGTATGCACGCGCCCAGCAAATGCCACTGGGTTACAGCTCAGCTTCTTTGAACTCTTCTAAATTGTGCAAGATTGTCTTATTGTGCAAGATTAGAGTTTCCTTCTGCAGACTGTTTTGGAGCCTGGTAAAATGACAGATCTGACTTTAATCTCAGCTTTCTTTTTCTCAATCATCTGCTTTTGCCAGCAGAGAGAAGCCCGTGGGGGGAATTTCCCTACAAACTGTTTTTATTGTGTTCCAAGTTATTTGCGCTGTTTAATGTTACAGAAAGACCAAACCCAGTTGCCATCTCTCAGCAAAGTCCATCTGTCCAGACATCCCGAAATGTCCGGGTGGCTTTCACCCCAGGGAATGGCGGTGGGACCAGGCTGTGCCCGCTCTGCGGGGCTGGTGCAGGTTCCTTCCTCCCCGGTGAGCTGGGTCCTGGTTTCCAGCAGAGGATGGAGATGCTGGGGGCGTGCGCTGGGGTTGCCATCTGCCTGCCCCGTGCCCCCCCAACCCGGCTGCTGTACGTGCTTTCCAAGTCCCTTTGGTGATCTTGACCTGCCGAAGCGGCTGCTTCTGGTTCCCGCTGGTGCGGGGGCGTGCAGGTTGATGATCTTTCCAGGCTGAGAGAATTGTATCGATGGGTTGTATTAAAGAATAAACTCTTCTCCTTCTCTTTCGCAGTGCCCTGCACACAGGAATGCCCTCTGCCTCCCACCGGGTGACCAACAGCTATGTCCAGGGGACCTTAAACATTCCCCTTCTCACCAAAACCATGGGCCAGTGCCTGGACGAGACCACTGAGCGGTTTCCAGACCGTGACGCCTTGGTTTTCTGCCGAGATGGGGTTCGGAGGACGTTTGCTCAGTTCAAAGAGGAGGTGAGTGCCTGGTTCCCCCCTCGGAGAGCCCAGGCGGGTGGATGACGGCGCCATGGAGAAATGGAAAACGGTTTCATCGCCCAGCTCAGGAGTGAGGTGTGGCGTATGCGAATCTTCATCCTGGCCTGAGCAGGGGGTGACAGCGTCCCCCAGCACGCACCAATGGGCGTCTGCTGCTTTTGTCCTCCTTAGAGTCTCAAGAGCAAGGAGAGAAAACACCATATGTAAAATGCTTGCTGAATATTCTAGAACAAACTTTCATGCTTAAAAACATTTCTACTAGGTCAATGATATAATCTTGGATAGGAATAACTGTTTTGTTTGGGTTTTTTTTATATATTTACTAGTGTTTCGGTTACACCCATTCAGATAAATGAGATTAGTTGTGTTCACCCTAATTTTAAAATGTAAGCTGTAATTCAGAACTAAATCAGAGACCAGCTGTTCCTCAAATTGATCTCTCCTACAAGGTAGATGTAATAAATTTGAGAACATAACAAAACTATAAAAATTTTCCTGAATACCTCAGAATATTTATATGTACGTCTGCAGACCCGAAACACGCTTACCATCTTGCAAAGTAAAGTAGTCATGTTAATATAAGGGCTGAACGCAAGTTAATGAGGATAGGAATCCCAGACTGGTCAAAAATCACTTGATGTGGTTTTCCTCACGTGAGTCCTTTCAGAAGTGAGGGATTTGCCGGAACAGAGGCAGATGCAGCGGTGTAGATGAGCCCAGCATACAGCTAAGGCTTAGTCCTAAGTTGACTTAATGAGGAGACTTTGGGCAAGGATGAATTTGCAAATATTTGTACTTAATTGCCTATTTTGATTTCCTTCCTGATTTGTTGTTGTGTTCCATGCTTATTATTTTTACAGTTTAAATCAATTGCTAAGCAGGGGCTGGGCTGTGCTCCGTGACTCAGAAGATGCTGCTGCAGCAGCACGTTTTGTCCAATTTCAGTTGCAAAAAAAGATGCTTTTTTTTTTTTCCTCCAGAAAGCAGTGCCTGGGGACAGATATCAACCACTGCACACCGTGTGTGATCCTCAGGCTCTCATTTTGTATTTTGCAGGTGGACCGGGCAGCAGCTGGGCTCCTAGCTCTTGGCCTGCAGAAGGGAGACCGGCTGGGAATGTGGGGTCCCAACACCTACGAGTGGGTTCTCATGCAGTTTGCAACAGCCCAGGCAGGAATCATCCTGGTAAGAAGTTTGCTGTGTCAGTGTCGAGGTTTTTAGCAGCCTGTTGGGAAAGGAAATGGAGACAAAGAAGCGATAGGAGATACTGGAGAGTAAATTTCCTTGTCTTTTTCCCGTGCTCTTATGCATCACGTTAGCTGTAACTGAATCCAGTCTGTAAACAAGATCTGTGCAGCTCCCTGCATCTTTGTCCTCCGTGATGGAGGAAAGCAGACTGCAGAGGAAGGAGCAGCAGGGAATGGAGTGCTGGGGGCTAGTTTGCAGCAGCTGATGATGGATGGAGACAGGCGTTTGCCTGCAGGACCGTTTTTGTGTGGCGTGCTGCTGTCCTAAGCAGCAGACCAGTTATTTAGCAGTTATTTAGATCTCCCCTAAATAGGAGCAGTATTGCTTCATGGTGCAAACGCTCCCTTAAAAATGTAGCCTGAGTTGCATATCCCCCAAAGACAGTTTTCATTTGAGAGTATGATCTGGCACGTTCACCAAAACGCATCTTAGCGCACCGTAGTAAGGACTGTGCTGTACCTTCTGGTCCATCTTCTCCATCACGGTTCATCCCAGTGTCTGCTAAGACACGGGAACAGGCTGGAGGAGCACGGCTCAGCACAAACCTGATGGTGAGCTCAACTCCAGCAGCCAATGCTGCGTCTGTGGAGAGCTGGACGGGAGAAAGCTGGTATTTCATGGTTGTCTGTTAAGAAACCTCTCTTTCTCTTGAGTTTTGAGTCTGCAGTTCAGTGGATTGAAGGTGTGCCTGGGAGTTGGCAGGGGTTCTGGTTTCGGTTTCTGAAACTCTGTTGTGATTACCTGACCTCACATAAATTTATTCTCTTTTCTGATTGTTTTCTCATGCAAACACAGGATCCAGCTATTTCTTTCTGGGGAATGTGAAATCCCTGTGGTGGTGAGCTCTTAGTTCTGCGTGTTGGAGGAGAGTCTTTGCGTGTGGCTTGTTCCTTGGAGAACTTTTCTGTTGGATGTGTTAGAGGAGAGGGTTTTCAAGGCAAGGGTAACTGATCAGCCTTCTTGTTTCTCCCTCTTCAGGTATCTGTGAATCCAGCCTACCAGGCCCTTGAACTGGAGTTTGTCATCAAGAAGGTTTGTACAGCGCTTGTGAATTGATTTGTTATGAGAACTCGTACAGACAGAATATCTGACCCAGGGACTGTTCTACCCAAGAAGCTGGCAGCCAGGACAGCAGAGACCATGGAGCACAGAGCCTGGCTGCAGTCTCTGGAGGCAACATCTCTCTTAAATCAGTTCACGCTTGCCCGTGCTCGCGCTCCATCCTGCCTGGGAGGAAGAGCACCGTGCAACTGCCCTGCCTGCCTCCCCCTCGGGGCAAAAAGTCACCATCTGGGGTTTTAACTTTGAAAACAAAAAGGAGGGAGGTACAGAAAGGACCAGCCTAGTTGGTAGCTCGTTTTCTCCTTCCCAAATGTGTCCCAGGCCTTGCTGGCCTTGAGTTTAACCAGGTTAAAGTCCTAGGTATTGCCACTGCTTGACATTTTTGTGATTGTGGCTGTCTCTGCCGCCCTTGTATGCCTGCCTGGGCTTGAGTTCCCAATGTACAGAGCACCAACCAGTTTAAACTGTTCTGGCTCCTTAGTAGTAAGGAATCCAGGCTACTAAACATTTGATGACTAGAAGTTAACCCTAGGATGAAGAAGCTAACTTGCTTATCTGTGGTTTGCCCAGCTTTAAATCAAAGGCTGATACTAGAAGAGCTGGAACCACATCTAGATCTTCCCAGCACCATCCAGGTTCTGACTTTACCTGGAAAGAAGTGGATAATTTCTAGCAGCAAAGAGAGACTTTTCTCTTGCATCAGTAACACTGAAATTCAGTTGCTGGGCTGCAATTTGAGTTCCCATTTAATCCTTCATTTAGTCCTCATACAGTGGTGTCACTGGTGTCGCTCCGGTTTTCATGCGTTAGGACTGAACGCGTGCTGCAGTGAAGCGCATCTCCCAGCGTGAGTGACCTCCTGCTTCTCTCCACGGGTGGAAATGTGAATGGCAGTACTTTGCCTTTTTTCCCTAGTGAAACCTGGCTTTTGTTTTCCTTTCCATCTCTGTGTGTCAGATTCTGCTCTGACACTTCTCCTCCAGTGTAAACCTGGAGTTGCAGAAACGCGTTCCAGGTCCATTGGGCACTACTCCTGCCTCACCCTCCCAGGTTTTCTAGTGTTCCTAGCTTTCCCACTGGGATCTCTGGTGTCCCTCACCTCTGTAATTATTTGTTTGTGTCTGTTTCTTTGCACAACAAAACCCCTGAAGACTTCAGGGCTTTGTCTGTTGGATCCCACCGGTCCCTTCCTTGCTACATCCCTTTAGTGTACTCAGAAATACCTGCTGAATAACCATTCCTCTGATTCCTCCTGTGTTTCCAGGGCTTTGTAAAAGCAAACTGATGTCAGCTTTCATACGACAGGTCCTTAGGAGAAGGGTCTGCTGCCATTCCAGTTGAGGCCAAGTGGGAGATGCCCACCTAGAGACCCTTTTCTCATACAGCATCTGCCCCGCAAGCTCCTCTCCTCCCAGAGTGTCTGTTTTGCAAAGCCAATTCAACCAGAATAGTAGTTTGAGAGAACTAAGAGTAAAAAGTTACAAAGGCCCAAAACATCCCAGAATAGACACAGTCCCTGGGTTCTGGGCAGACTGTTCCAGAAAACAGAGCAAATGTTTGTCTTCCTTTCTGACAAACCCCAGAGGGGACTTCCAGATAATTTATTGGCACAGCCTTGGTCTCCTTATTTCACAGGCCTTGGGAAAATAATGAAAAGAGGCAAATAAGTCATTTATGTAAATAGTTTATTTGACAAGAATGCATTTTTTGGAAGATGAAAGTAGTTTGCAAATCTGGGTCAGATTCAGTAAATCTCCTCTGCTGAAAAAGAAATAGAAGTTCTTGGAGTACTTAAGTGATTTGTTTCAGTATTACGTAAAAGTTGCACGAAAAATGCTTTAATTTTCAAAATAGATAACGCTTTAAAAAGAGGTGGAAAAATTTAATGAAACTGAAGAACTTAAAAAAAATCCCACAGCAAAACCTTGGCTTGACTGAGAAGCAGTCTTTAGTTTTCCTTGTTTTCCCAAACTGCCGCGCACCGTGGCTCTTGCTAGGAGGAGGTAAAATAAAATCCTCTAGGATGCTTACAGAGACAAGCCACGGAGAAAATCTCCGTGCAGTGTTAATGACTGATGCTGTGTGGGGTCACAGGGCTGCGTGTGTCTCAGTGGTGACTGCTCTTCTCCGTGTCCTGAACATCAGCCCAGCGTGACTTCTCATGGGTTTCTCTCTCCCTTCACAGGTTGGCTGTAAGGCACTGGTGTTTCCCACTCAATTTAAAACACAGAAATACTACGATATTCTAAAGCAGTCGTGTCCTGAGATAGAAAAATCCAGTCCAGGGGGAATAAAGAGCAAAAGGTGAGTTGGGAACATCTGGTGTCTTTGTGCTGACCTCACAGCTGTGTCCTCCCTGCTGCGCAGAAGAGGGACCAGCGCAGGGTCTCATCTGAAGAGAAGGGGTTGGGCTGTCCTGGAGGTTTGCCCTGACCAGTGTGCACCTCTCCTTGCTCCATTATTGTTGGTGGTGTTTTTCTTCCACCCAGGCTACCTGACTTATCCATCGTCATCACAGTGGACTCCAAGCTGCCTGGCACCTTCCACATGGACGAAGTGATGGAGGCTGGGGACAGCAGCCACGTGAAGCAGTTAAGAGCCGTGCAGCAGACCCTCTCCTGCAACGAGCCCATCAACATCCAGTTTACTTCCGTAGGTGCTTCTGCCTGCTCCCTGCCTTGTGGTTGGGTTCCTCTCCGGGGACACAGGGAAAGATGTGTGTGATGCTGAGCATCCCATTTCTCCTCCCTTCTGCCCTCTGAGACCAAGCCCTGGTTCCATCTTCTCCCGTAGGATGGAGGAAGTGTTCTAGCCTTTCCTCTTGCTTCTTGTGTTCTTGCTGCTCAGCCCATTCCAAAGGGCTGATGGAACTGAGAGGCTGTCATGTGAATTCTGATGAACAGAATTCAATTTTTGGAATTGGGTTGGGAAGATGCTGTTAAAGAAGAAAATAAAATCTCCCAGGTCTGAATGGAGAACGAAGCGCAAGAGCACCCCAGAACGCACCTGGGAAATCGCCCCAGGGAGCACGCGTAGCTCATCCTCAGAAAAGGTGGCGTCACTGCGTAATGCCCTGTGTCTTTCAGGGGACAACGGGAAGCCCCAAAGGAGCCACCCTCTCTCACAGGAACATTGTGAATAACGCCAATCTGATTGGCCTGAGGCTGGGGATCACGGAGCAGGTGGGTCTTGGTGGGAACGGGGTTTGGGGTGGTCCCCCCTGCCTCAGAGAGGGCATGTGGTGGGGTGTGTTGGTGCCTGCTCAGCAGAGGGACAGGATGTTTTGCTATGAATGGTGTTGAGGGATACTCCTGCATAACGTTTTTTCATCTCATTGATGCTTTACTTTAGTTTCATGTGAAGATATTTTCTTTTTTTTTTTTTTTTGAGAAAAAGAAAGATGCCTTTTTGTGGGGGAAAAATTGTGAAATTAATCACTTTTCATTTTGGTGAATACTCATTTTGAATAATTACAAGGCTCTGATTGTTAGCTTTGAATTCTGTGAACGAGGTTTTAATTTATTTTACGTGGCTCTGTTTTGTGTCATGTGTACAGTCTCATTACTCTTATCAGGATCTGACCTTTCTATTTGTAGTTTCTTTTAAAAAATTGTTAAAGGCAAATATTTTCTTTTGAAGTCCTGAAGCAGTTATTTCTAACACAATGGCTTTGATCCAGAAGAAAGATGGGTTGTTTCAATCAGTCTTCAGAGCCTTTAGTGTTTTAAAAAAACAAATAAAATTAATGTGCCAAGTCCTGCATATTTCATGCCCGTCAAAGCACTATGGCTCTTCTCTTCTGGCATATCCTAAAATAATGTGTAAGCAATACCAGACCAAAAAGTCCAGCAAACAAGAGACATCATGGATCTACAGAATGAAATTTTGACTTGAAAAACTTCCCAAACTGATTTTTATTAATAGCAGGAAGCATCAGCGTTGTGTTCCACCTAAGGAACGCAGGTGAATGTCAGATTTCCAGAAAGCTTTTGGTGAATCAGGGAAAACTCCTCTGCTTGGTTCTTCGCTCTCCAGCAGCGAGATGGGCTAGTGATGGATGGGAAGATCTCCTCTCCTCACCCTTGTCTTTGGCTTGACCCCAGGACTATCGCGTTGGGCTCCCCGCACCCCTCTACCATTGCCTGGCGTCAGTGGGAGGCTGCATGGTGATGGCCCTGCACGGCTCCTCCTGCATCTTCTCGTCGCCGAGTTTCGAGGGGAAAGCTGCTCTGGAGGCTGTGTCTCGAGAGAAGTGAGAGTTTGTTTGTGTCTCCGTTGCCTCGTGGTGATGCTTTCTTCCCGTGTCTTCCCTGCCAGGCTGTTGCTCGCGCTCTTCCTTCCCACGGTGGGAGAGGCAGGTTTTCTGGTGCACGTACCTGCGCAGGCGCTTCCGGAGCCTTAATCTTGCCTTTTCAGCCACGCTTGGGAGTTTCTCACTCTCCTCTTTTCCCCAAAATAAGGGATCCTTCAGGTTGCTGTAGGGCTTTGGCTGGAAAGCCGAGTGTTGCCCTGGTTTGCTGTGCTGGTGTGTTTTCACACCTGCCCTCCTTCTCTGTGTCCAGCTCTGCTGCTGAGATCGTTGCATTTCCAGCTTGTTCTTTACGTGTAGCTTGTAAAACAAGAGCGCGATCATTGTGTATGCACAATACACACATATTTATATATATTTTTATGTATATGTGCGCTGATGAGCCACACATCTGCTGTGCCTGCGGTCCTGCGCGTGAGAGGATGGGCTGGGATGAGACAGGATGGGATGGGACGGGACACTGAGCTGGGGCTGCCCCTGCTCCCAGCTCTGCAGCTTTGCCTTTTCTCTCCCCTTCCTGAAGATGTTCCTTTCTCCACGGCACGCCAACCATGTTCATAGACATGCTGTCCCAGCCTGACTTTGACTCCTACGACCTGTCAACTCTCCGGGGAGGTAAGCCTGACAGCTCAAATGGAAAAATCCCAGGAAACTGGTTCCTTGCTGGGAGGCTGTATTAAGCTTTGTGAGCAAATCGCTCCTCTGGGGGGAAGAGTTCAGCTGCACAAGCCTTGTGTTTCACTGTTAATTTGATGCTATGTTTCCTTTCCTTGGGATTTCCTTCAAGAATTATGCATTTTTAAGGTTTCTTTCATCTTAAAGCAGACTGGGGAGGGACCTGTCTATTTTATCAGCTGGAGTGGGGAGCGGGGAAGCCTGGTTTTGCTCAGCTCCCATCCTACCAACCACCACCGTGTGGCAGCAGATGCTTTGTGTGCTTCAGGCTGGTGCGGTCCCTAAAGCAGAGCTAGGCTGGGATTTCTCTGACCTAAAGTTTCCTCCTTGTTTTCATAGTCATTGCTCTAAATACTGGAGAGAGTGTGATAATGCGTGCCAGAGCTTTCTCCCTTGTCTCAGCCAGCTTCGGAAATAGCTGAGCCAAAATGATGAGACCACCGGCCCTTCTGAGGCAGCGACAGCGCAGAGAGAAGATGGTGCTGGAGCGTAAAGAAACGCTTAAGCAGATTACCTAATTACCTCTGCTATGTGAAAAATGATCCTGTCTCATCTTTTTCCCCTGCAAAAGATGAGGGGGACATTCTTTTGCTCTGCAGTCCTAGGATGGAATGGGTAAAAAATGTCATCTGGCCGCTCTGTGCAAGGCAGGAGGAAAGGATTTTGGTTTTATGGCGATGACGATCGATGGGGGTGTTTTTCCTGCTAAAAATCTGTGCCTCTTTCTGCTCTGAGTCCTTCCGTTTTGGGAACGGCAGCTTGGATTAGGGTTGTGCTCTAGAGTTTATTTTCCTAACGAGTGAACTCTGCCAACCCTTAATTCATTCAGGGAAACTGGCCTTGCTACAGACTTTGCTTCTGGAATAACTGGGACCTGTATCCATAAAAATAGAAAGTGTTTTGACAGGAACCGGTGTATCCCAAAGGTCTTGCCAGCAATTGAATCTAGGAGTGCAGAACCTTCTGAGGAACCGCTCCTGGGAATAAATCGATGGTTTCCAAGACGGACATCTTTCCCTCTTTCTTCCAGGAATCATCGCAGGTTCTCCTGTTCCCCCCGAGATCATGAAGATGGTCATCACCAAGATGCACATGCCTGAGGTTGTGGTGAGTCGTGGTTGCTGTGCTGTTTGTTGGGGTGAGACCCCGAGTTTGGGCATCACTGAGCTGCAGCCGTACCCGGCGGTGCGGGAGCTGCTGGGATCAGATGTGATGGGACCATGGGTGCGAGGCCAGTCTGAGGAGAGAAGGTCTAGAGGGGCTGGGAGGAAAAAGGGGGGATTCTAACTGGTTGCTGGTGGGATGTCTGGGACGAAGCTTCATAAGAAGAGAAGACATTGTGTTCAGTGTGGTAAACTGAGCTTCTGCTGGTGCATTTCAAAGCTTATGAACCCTTCTGTTGTACATGCTGCAAGGATGAATGATCACGGAAGAGGCGTTGCTGGTTTGTGTCGGTGTGGGTGGGTGCACGTGTTCAACTTGCTGTGGAGCTGTCAGATTTCCTTCACCATCCCAGACCGCATGCAGATATAAAACCCTGTTGCATGCTGCGCGTTTCAGTCTGAACGTGGGAACGGCACCAGGCATCGCGTTGCCCAGAAGGGCAGCACGTGTCGGAGCACGCGTGCTGCTGCTCCATCGTGTGTCCCTGCGCCCTCAGCCCATGCAAGAGCATCAGCATGTCCTGCATGTGGAGGGGGACCGGCCACCGGCAAGGGGGACGATGGCACACCAGGTGACGTGTTTCGTAGGCAGGCCCTGCCATCTGCATGTATGTGTCTGTGAGGGAATGACTGAGCCAAAAAAAGGGCTTTTTTTTGTTTGTTTGTTTGTTTTTGGTTTTGTTTTATTTTACTTTAAAGGAAATTACTTTGGTGCTGCGCAACTTGCAGATGCTGAGGAAGCAGGCTGTTGTGATGGATAAAGACGTGGGCTGGAGTCAGGTTAGGCGTGTTATTCTTGGCAGACCTGCACCGTGCCAGCACCAGGGTTTTAGAGGGACGACTGTGCTCTGCCACAGACCAGGGGAGTCCAGGGCATCTGTCCTGGAGATGCCTCAGAGGCGGCCAGGGGTTTTTCCTGGATGTGATGCTCTTAGTGCCGAGCTCAAAACCCTAGGGACAACCCTGATGCTGTTGCCCGGACGCTGTCAGGTGACAGCTACCTATTTTTGTAGTAGGCTTGAGTTTGGCCTCACGAAATATTTTCAGACATTACTGCAAGTGCCCAGGACTCATTAAGTGTCACGTGTTCCTGCTTTGTAGAAAAAGGAATAATAAAACCCTCCGCACAGTTGCTCTGCCCATAGGATAAAGAGGATTAAAAGTCTATATTTGTACCACCGGTCTCATGTTACTTCTGATCCCCCAGCCCTCAGACAGACACAGGGAGACTTGTTGAATTCATCTTTGCAGCAAGAGCTTTATACAGAAGATGTACATAAGAAAATATACAATTTGATTTCTATATAGGAGACAGAGGAGTTTTCATCCTCTTAAAGGTCATTTACACTCAGTTACAGAGGAATAAATATACAGATATTTATATAACTCTTTAGGATTAAAAAACACTGTTAAGTTGCAACTGTGGTATTGTAATAGCCGTGACAATAAACCACAGTCATCCTGGTGTCCTGCTAGATCCTCTGGAGCACGGGCAGGGAGGAGAGGAGGGCTGCCCGCGCCAGGCTGCACGGTGCGCGCCGTCTCCTCTCGGACGTACGTGCGTCTTGGTAGACCCCACAGAGCGGGGAGGGAATCCAGTCTTCAGGTGGCTTCAGTTTTGGGGTTTCCCAGTACGGCTTCGCTCGAAGGATTTCTGGCCGACCTAGTGAGATCGCTGCCTTTTGGCGTGAAAGGGCAGCTCAGGGCCACCGGTTCTTGTTCATTGCTTCACCTATCCCCCTCAGCCCTGGCCTGCAGGGATCCTCTCCGTGGGAAGGCAGAGGAGTCTCTTTGCGTGGGTTGAGACCAATTTTCCTGACCAAGCAGCTGGGGAAGGGATGCTCCTACCCTCCCACTTGCTTCCATTCCACTGGAAGGGGAAGAGACAGCAACCAACTGGTTGATCGGGGATGTGGGTTCTGTTGCCTCTGGGAAAGATGACTGTGCTTTACCGGCAGGATCTAGGTTAGCTTGTCTTAGTACGGTCATGCATAGTTTAGTTTTTAAAAATGCCTCTTTTAAAATATATAGATGTCGGAAAAGATTGGAAAGGTGGATTCCATCCTGCAATCAGCAGAGAAGCGGGGATTCGGAGGAGGCTGGAGGTGTTCGGATATATCAAAATGTTTCCTGACAGGTAGGAGAAGCTTAAGGAAGGACTCAGAAGTCAGTAGTTTTCTGATGGTTGAAGTGACCTGTCACCAGGACAGGCCATACCGGGGCCTGCTAGGGGAAAAAAGAGAGAGGTCCACATGTTTAAGAGGATTTTTCAAGCAGATCAGTAAACCTCTAGCATTTGTCTTTTTATTTTTAGACTCAGTGAGTGAATGAAGCCCATACTTGAAAGGGAAGAGTTAGGAGTGAAGGAGTTATGAGCTCCCACAGTAGAGGAGATGGGTTAGTCCTGTCTCTGACCTCTTCTGCCGAAGTCTCTGTGTGACTCTTGAGTACCTTACCCAAAGATATTGAGCTTTGTCTTCTGCAAGACTGGAATAAATAGTTTTCTATTTCATTAACGCTGTAAACCTGTTTGCTAGAGTTGGGTGGAAGGTGCTATGAAAAATGTGGGTGTTATTGTCATGGTTTTCTTACTCTCATCATGGAGGAGTGAACTGGAATTAAGCTCAGGCAGGGAGAGGAGAAGGTTAAGAAGGGCCAGACCTGTAAATAAAATACATTTAAGTATTGTGGTTTAGGAAACTGAAGTTTTTCCGTCCTTAGAGCAGAACTTTACCCGCCCTATACGGAATGACTGGTATTTCCATCTTTAATCCATAAAACCTCTGGCACTGCAAGAGAAATAACCACTTTAGGAAGGAGCAGAACAGCTGGCATCATCTTTGACATCTCGGTCATAAATTTACTTTCTCCATCCTGTTATGCATATCCTTAGTGAACTGGGGACCAAACAGCCACAACTGGCCTTTGGGATTCTGCCTCGTCCTTTCTGTTACGAGAGGGCACAGTGACAACCCTTGTTCATAAGTGCACTGCGAGGTCACTGCACTTTGCTTAACAAATGAGCAAAGGTCCCTTTTCCAAGAGCTTTCAAACCTGCAGTCTCATCCAAAGTCCTCTGGAATCCGTACAAGCTCCAGACCTATTCCTGGGATGGGGAAAAGCAAAATGCTTGGGATGGAGTGATGACAGTTGTGGCTTTCGTGCTGCTCTGTGCCCTGAATCTAATACCCTTGGTAGCTTCGAGTTGTGGAAGGTGTTTGTGTGATAGGTTTTCACAGTTGGTGTTTGGTTTGGTAGATGTCAGCGAGTTCATTGCTCAAGGGAAAAATCGGCCCTGTCTCTGAATCACCTTCTGGCTCAGAACACTTTATTCAAAGAATATTTGTTGGTTCCCACCTTCCTCTTCTGGGACACTCGTTTGAAGGCATCAGCCCTTGTTTTTAAATACCTGAGTGTCTTGGATGGGAATTGTGGCTGCTGAAAGGCAGGTGCTGGATGGAGAGCTGCTCCTGATGGAAGACATCTGTCTTCGTATGGGCTGGGCAGCCTGGGGCCACATTTCCCAGCTATGTCCTGCCCTGGATTTCAAACCAGACCCAGAGGATCTTTCCTGAGGCAAAAGGCTGAGCATCTCCAGTCGGCTGGAAAAGTAAAGCTTGTGTGATCTCAGCTCAGGGTAAGAGTGGGATGAATCCTCTCTTGTTTTGACAGTTAATTACATGTTTCACCCTTATTGCTGGCCCAGGCCTGTCTTTAGCTCCATGGTTGTTCTACAGGGTTGACTCCATCCCTGATGCTCCAGGCAGATTGTCTGCTCTGGGAGCCCATGGAGCCCAGTATTGCCAGGAGATGGAGCAGCTCTGGGTGGAGGCATCGGCGGGTGAATGGATGAGCTGTTTTGAGCCAAACTTTAGTGTCACTGAAGTCAGAGACAGAAGCCCCCAGACCTTTGGTGGCATCAGGGATTGCTGGAGGTCAGACTAAAAGCTACTGATAGGAAGTGGCTCTATGAACCATCTTACATGTTTAATGGCGGCTTCCCTTCTTGGATCTCTTGGTGGGGAGCTTGCAGGTGCGGAGGGCCGGGGTGTCTCTGATGGACTGTCCCCGGTACTGCGCGGGCGTAGAGCAGGTCTCCTCGGTGCGGGTGCGATTGCCCTTCAGCCACCTGGGACGCGGGGAGGAAGAAGACCGGGAGTTTACAAGAGGTACAAACCATCACGGATAATACTCATACCATCAATGGGGAGAGCTGCCAAGCTCGTGTGCAGCCTTGAGCAGTCCCCTCTTGCCTGGGGGGACCTCCCTCAGGGGACCCCCAAGGAGACCCCAGGGAACGCGGGAGGGAAGGGGCTCATGATGCCGTACTTGCGCAGGTGTGCTAGCTGGCAGTTGCAGTGCCAAGCGTTTTTGGAGAGTGTCAGCGTCTCCATTTTGTCGAAGGGGAAATTGCGGGGCAGCTGGGTGAGCCGGTTGTTCTCCAGGTGGGCGGTCTTCAGGACGGTCACGCCGGTGAACGCATTGTCTGTAAACTAAAGCACAAAGGTTTCTGGTGAGGAACACTGAGTTAGGGAAGGGGACTTCAAACCTGTATTCAAGACTTTTGGTGGCATTTCCATGGAAAGACCAAGAGAAGGAGTGGTGGAGGGGGCTCCTGCCTCACTGGAAGCTCTGGACGAGTAAGAGAGGCATTGGGCTGGTGGGCTCATGGGTGGTGGAGCCTCCTGCCTGAAGAGAGCTCTGTCCCAAATGCATGCAGGATTGTCTTTACAGCTGCATCCCTAAATAAAATAAAGTCTGGCAGGCCTCTATTTTTTGAGCTATACTTCTCCGTTCTAAATGAAGATATTTTCTGGGTGTATTTCTTTCCAAGGCTGGAAATCCTCCCAGCGCCTGTTGCCTTGCCTGTCCTGGAACGGCTGAAGGAGAGTGTTTGTGGCGTCTGAAGGGGCTGTAGACTTTGGCAGTGCCCGGGGGCTCTGAGTGGAAAGTTACACTTGGCATTCAAGCAACCTAGAAATAGAGGCAGGTTTCCAGCATCTCAACCTCCTCCATTTTTTTTTTTTCTCCCTTCCAGTGGGTTGTTTGCAAGGGATGCTGCAAGATTTGTCTTTTCTCGATTAATGGACAGGCTTTAAGGGAGGGCCTACCTCAAAAAAGCTGCCAAAGAGAGGAGAGAGGTTGTAGATCTGGCTCTGCAGCCCCCTCCCCTCTTCCCTGAGGTCTCATCTTTGGCTTTTCTCAGCCCATGGTTACTCAGGTTGGAAAGTTTCTTCTTGAAAGCAAACCCCTCAATGCAAACTTCCTTAGCGGTGATGAACTGGCGAGGGGGTCATTGACAAGGCACAAAGCTCCTATTGGCTCTGACAAACCATTTCTCCCCCTTGTCAAAGCAGGGGAAAGCTTTCTCTAAAGGAGACTCACTAGGTCTACCAGAACTCCTCCAGTCAAGGACCTGTGCTCCCGTTTCTGGCCAGAAGATTGCACTTCGGCCGGGACCATCAGGGTTTGTTCAAGCTCTCTAAGCTGAAAAGACTGACAGAGGAAATGTGCTATTTTAAGCTGTGAACTTTTGTCATCTTCCAAATTAAGCAACGTTGGAGAGGATTAGAGCTTAGCTAAGAGACTCCCAGAGTACTGTAACTGCTGGACAGTTGGCGGTGCTGGCCTCTGCGGTCCAAAAGCGAGCTGACCTAGCTCGGTTTTGCTGTGCTGATAGCGGAGCTGCTCAGGGAAATGCTGGCACGCCGTGCGGCGGGGCGGCAGCCCGGCCGCGTTCTGGTTTGGACAGTGGTGTACTGTCTCAGTTGCTCATTCCTCTCCCAGCCCCATGAGAAGAGCTCACATCTGCTGGTAACAGCTGCTGCGCTGCCTGCCAGAGCATGTGTCTGTAAAGAAATGGGTGATTTTTTTCCCATATTTAGATGGAGAATTGCTGCTGTAATTTATTTTGCATTAAATACACAGAGAGGGGCATACGTAAAGCTTCTGCACTGCCTGGTTTCGTGTCGATGTAGGCTGTGGGTGCTGGCCCGTGCGACGCAGCCCGGCAGGTGACCAGTGTGGGTTCGCGATGCTCATGGGGAAGGGCAGCTCTGCCTTCTGCTCAAGTGCTGGGATGGCTTTGGGTGGAAGGGCTTTGCACTTGACCAGCTCTAAAGTCTTGCAGCCGTGCAGGGAGCAGCTAAGGACAGTATTTTTGTGAAGGAGAAAGAGCTGCAGTCAAGATGCCAGCGGCATTTAAAGTATTTGGTAGTGATTTCCTAGGTCACGAGGCCTCTGTGGTTTGGTGTCTCCTAGCAGTGCAGAGTTCACACGTGGGCTGTTTGGTTATGAGGCCTTTGAGGATTTGAAGAGAAAACTCTGAGCTCAGATAGGAGCTTTGTTTTCCAGAGAAAGAACACAAGCCCTAAAGCTGCAGAAGCCACCCTGTTAGTGCTGACCCCGTAAACTAGTGTCATACTGGGCTGTTGGGCAGGAAAGGAGGCATCTGGCTGCAGAAGACCCTTTAAAGGTCCTGTGCACAGCTGGTCACTGAAAAGAAGAAAGTCTTGTTTTGCTGGCTAGAATTGTTAATTCTTGCTTTTTGGACAATCTGAGGACACTTAATTTCCTGGAGCGCCCCAGAATCATGGGTTAGTCTGATTTCTTCAATGTGTAACTTGGGACTGAGATGTCTCTACAGCTGGTACAACATTTAAGCTGTACTTTTGACTTGCGCCTGATGAAAGTGCCTTAAAACTGATTCTACAGAAGTGCTCTGACAGCATGCCTGAGCTCTTGCCTAGAGAGGTCAATAGATTTTTTTCAAGTGTTGAGTCGGGTTACTCCTGGTGATGTTAGTGCTGAGAGTGGACACGGGCTCACATACTGACTGGGTGCTACCAAAGTGGTTTAGGTAGTGTTGTTCTCCACCTGGGCAAGATGTAATTGCAGTTTTTTAGCTTTTTGGGATGCTATATCCCCTTGAAAAGTCTCGTGTGCTCTATTCTTGGTAGCTTTCAGGTGATCTGCTCATTCCTGCAAGGCCCTTTGAGTTGCTGTTTGTTGCCAAGAAATTCTCTTTTTCATCGCCTCTTCCTGTGCGTGGCGGGTGTTGCTTTGCCATGAAGTCCTAGCCTGCCCTACCTCAATGCCTTTTGTCTTTGGGCTTCCTGGCAAAGCATCATCCTAGGGAAAACTGTTCTGCTCCACCTGCAGCACCCTCCCTTTCCAGCCTTGTGGCATGCACCTCAGACGTCAGCCTGGCGTTTCAGAGATCCTAGCGCGAGTGATTCCCTGAGTGTGATGCCTACGGATCCTGGCTATGGATCGTGCTTCCTCACAGAAGAAGGGGGTTGTTTTGCCATTTGGGATACCTGGATGTCCCTCCTCCTCTCCAGTGGGAACAGGGCTCTTTTGTAAGGTGCTGCGAGAGTTCCCTTTGAGAGAGCATCAATAAACAAACCTTTCTTTATAACGTGTAAGGTTGGGAGGCGGTGAAGGTGGAGGTCCATACGCCTACCTGTCTGCAAGGCATGGGTAAGAAACCGCTACTATTCGTAGCCCCTCCCAAGGAGTCTTCCCCCTGCCAGCCTACAAAGGGGATCCAAGCTGAAGGAAGGAGGCAGAGTGAGGTGGCGGTGCCCTTCAGTCCCTCGAGTGCCGGGCAGACGCTCACCTCTCATCCCACGCCTTGTGTCTGGGGTGATGGAAGGTTGCTAATTGTCCTGGAGCATCCCCAGTACCTTTCTCAATGACTGGTGTCACCTCCAGCTTGGGAGGGAGCCTGCCTTTCCAGGGAGTTTGATCAGCTCCAGGTAATTTGGTTTTGCATAAAGTAACTCAACAGGAGGGTGGAGAACTCTGTCTGATTCCATGTTTGGGCTGTGTCAGGAGTGTCATCAGCTGGCCCGTGCCTCGCTGTCTGCAGAGCCTGCAGACCCACATCTCCCCTCTCCTCTGCAAGGGAGGGACAGCAAACAGGGGGCTTTGTGAAGGTGAAGAAAATCAAGCCCCCTGTTTCTTATCCGGAGCAAATGGAAAGAGAAAGGACTCACCTTCTTCAGTTTCATGTTGTCCAGGTTGAGCGTCTGCAGGTAACGCCCGAAGGACTGGAAGGCATTGTCAGGGATGACCTCAATTGGGTTATGGGAAAGCTTCAGTTCCTCCAGCACTCTCAGCTTACTCATCGCGTTCACAGGGTAGCTGCTCAGCTGGTTCTTGTCCAGGTGGAGGACAGCGAGGTTTTCTACGTCCTCCAGAGCCCCAGGCAGGAGGTTGGTGAGGGAGTTGTCAGAGAGGTAGAGCCAGCGCAGATCTTTAGCCCCATTGAAGACCCCTGGTTTCAGCTCGCGGATTTTATTGCTGCCTAAGTGCAGGATGAAGAGGTTGACAAGAGGGGAGAGGAGCCCTTTGGGTAGGTCTGGGATCTTGTTCTGGTCCAGGTACAGGTAGGTGAGCTCCGACAGGTCATCGAAGGCTCCTGGCTTTATGACACTGATCTGGTTGTCAGTGAGATAAAGGTAAACCAGGCTCTTGAGTCCCCGGAAGGCTCCGGTCGAGATCTCCTTGATCCGTGAGCTCTGGAGGTGCAGGGACACCAGCTTTTTCATGTCGCGGAAGCCGTTGGTCGGCAGGACAGGGAAGTTGTTCTTCTGCAGGTTGAGAAGCCGTGTTTGCTCAGGCACCTTGGGGATCTTCTTCAGCCCCGCGTTGTCGCAGATGACGTGCTGCAGGTCTCCGCCGTGGCAGTGGCAGCTCGGGGGACATGCCTGCACGATGCAGGCAAGACATGTCAGTAGACTGAGGACACCGAGGAGGAAGCCTGACCGATTCATGGTCAGATCTGGAATTAGTGTGATGGGAAGAGAAGCGGCAGGAGGAGGAGGAGGGAGATGGGTGGGGGAGAGAGAGAGTAACTGGGTTTGCAGCATGCTGAACACAGCCCTATTTATAATGTTATTAAAAAGCAAAATCCCTTCCCACAAACCGCAGGCAGCAGCCAGTTGGAAGCAACTGGCTTTGGGAACTTACTGTGAGCTTAACCCCTTGGCACCAGGCAGAGGAGTGTCCGGGCCCTGCCTGGCCCCGCTGCCGAAGCCACCGTGCAGAAGTAGTTTTCCTCTCTGCAGCAGGGGAGGCAAATGGTCAGGAAGAAGAAAAGCTGACCAGCTCTGTAGGGAACCTCTCTGGTCCCTGCTGAGCTGAGTGGGGCCCAGGTTCATCACTGGGGGAAAAACAACCTGTTTTGGTTGAACAGCATAGCGGGGAGCACTGCTGTGCTCCGCAGTCACCTCGTGCTGAAGCTTTCAGCCGGGTCCTGGGCCGGGTTTAGCCTCAGCTGAAATGGTTTGGGGAGAAGCATCTTCTCCTGTTGTCACAGAGGAAGGTTTTTTGGTGAGATCTTGTCTTGGTGACTTGAAAGGAGTTTGCCTGAGCAGGGGCGGGACAAGATGGGAGCAATATAGGGTGATGCCAAAGGCCAACAGCGCTCTTAGAGTTGCAAAATTTTGGTTGAAGACATCCAGATCTAGATTGCACTTAGGAGCTGGCCAAGCAAGGGAGAGCAGTAACAATCATAATTTTTGTCGTGTCTTTCCTATGAGCAGTGGAGGGTGACACATCTGGAGCTGGTCACAGTCAGGAGACCTGTGTGAGGGTTTTTTTTTTTTTCTTCTCGGCATGTGGCACTGTGGAGCACTGGCTGTTGCCTTCCATCGAGGGATGGGGCAGTGGCAGAGCCTGCGGGGAAGCGAATGGAGCACAGGTGGTGGATACGAAATCCCAGACGGCGGTGCCCTGCTGCGTGTCCAGCTTGGATGAGGTGGATGGCAATGCCTGCGGCTCTCGAGATGAAGCTGTGGACTGGGAAAGGCATGGGTTTTGGTAGAGGGATGGTGAGGTAGGAGAGCAAGGAAGTCACTGCTGGAGTCACTGGGGTCTGCCTTGGCTCTGTCGCGGGGTGGCAGTTGCAGAGGACGTTAACAACACAGGGGATGTCCTTTGCTCTCCCAACGGAGAAGGCAAAGCAGTTAAAAGCCCCAGCGCCCGCTTCTGTTGAGCGTGAAGGGAGAGATCCAGGGGTTGCGGGGTGGAGTTTGGAAGTGGAACATTTTGAACTGATTTCCAGCCAGTTCCTGGCTGCAGCAAACAGCCCAGCACATAACTGTGAGCTTGTTGAGGTTTCTGCTCCCAAGGCTGGCTGCGCAGCCTCAGCGGAGCCTTTGCAGAGGCGAGACAGGCTCAAGAAAGGGAGGAAATCCAAGGGCTGACTTAGGACACAGACTGGCTTATTCACTGCGATTTCTGGGTTTTTCCATTGTTGCGATGAGGAATTAGCCAGCGCCGCCGAGCGTGCTCCGGCTGGAGTTATGCAAACCGCCTGGCAGCCCGCGCTCTGGCCGGCAGCTGTCAGCCTGAAGGGTGTTTTCATCGCCTGACTAATTTAGGGGAGAAAAGGGGCTCCTGGGGTGTGAACGTAGGTTCTGGTGAGCCTGTGGGGCAGATGGGGTTGGCCGAACGGTGATGTAATGTGGGACCTGGGTGCAAACCAGGCCATGTCAGGCTTCCAATGTTTGTCAGCCCGGAGGCACAACGCCCTGCAGTCGAGCGGCTGGGGCCTCGCCGCTCGCCTCAGCACCGAGCGCTCCTGCCTCGTCTCTGGAGAGATGTTCTGGCCGTCAGAGCTCCAGGCTCCCGCCGGAGGGACCTCCTGCAGGACTCACGACGGTACTTACTGTAGGGTTTAGCACTCTTTGCTCAGAACAATGGTGTTTTGGCTTACCCCTGATTCAGTCAATGCCACGGTGGTCATGCACGTGCTTTGGTCTCTGGAGGAGCCCTCCGAGTGTCTTGTCCCTTTGAGGCAGGGAAAGAGGAGGTGGACAGAAGAACTTTCCATATTTTCCTACTTTTGCTTTCCAGGTTGTTCTGCTTGTAAAGCTCAGACAGGGAACTGGGTGAATGACTGGAAAAGAAAAATAATTCACCTCTAAGGCATCATCTTCTATCCCTCTGAGCAGTTTCCACCATCTTAGTCCTACTTGTAGTCATTTGGTGAACAATTCCTGCAGTTATGTACCAGCTATACTGGGCAGGAGCAACTGGTGGGTGAGATTTTTTTAAATCCAGGCTGTTTCTGCTGGACGCTGAAGCTAGGCAGCTCTCTGCGTTCCCTCCCCGAGCGGACCTGATGTCTGATACCTGGTTTTCCCATTCCCTTGCAAAAAATACCAGCTAAGAGCTTACTGCTTCTGCAGAGATTTCTGCCAGCGTGGGCCAGATTGGAGCAAAAAGCTGGTGAAGGCCTTGCAAACTCCACCCATAAATACATCTCACCCATATGTATTTCTGGAACAAGACCCTTTTCAGAGGTTAAGCTGCCCAAACCTCAAACCATCTTCCCATCTTTCTTCTCAAGATAAATTTCCTTTTCTTCCACCCTTTATCGGTTTGCTGGCTGAGACTGCAGATTTTGGAGGACAGAGATGCTCTCCCCACAGGGATGCGTGTGTTGTGGCTGGAGAGGGCTGCAGATGCAGGTGAGACCCATCGTTTCCTTGGGAAGATGCTGTGATGTAGCTGCTACGGTGCTGGTGCAAGGTGGGCGGCTGTCCCCACCCCGAGGGCTCCCCACCAGCCCCACACCTGCAGCAGAAGTTAGGTGGATGCTGGGTTATTTCTGGTCCCACGGTGGGGTGGCAGCAGGGCAGCGCTGCTGGGGGAAAGGTGTCGGCTTCTCGGCTCCGTTTCTCCAGGCACAAATGTTGAATACAAGGAAGTTCTTTTCCCCGATGTTTTTTTGGGGTTTTTTTTGGTGGTTTTCTTTTTTTTTTTTTTTTATTTCTGTGCCTCGGTGAGCACATTCCTGTGGTGGGAGCTGGTTGGCATCTGCCACAGCTGGCACCTCGCCCCTGGGCTGCCGGCTGTTTGTGTTTTGAGCGGCTCGCTAGCGGGGTCTGGTCTTCCCACACCAGGTTTTTGCAGCCCTCGAGCTGGCCAGCCAAACATCCAGCGATCCTCAAAAGCTCGCCTGGGGTCCCGCTCGTGGGTGGCTCGCAGGCTGGCAGTGACAATGGCAGCAGTGTACCGCGGGGTACCGCGCCGAGCTGGGTCCCCTCCAGCCCCCGGCCTCGCAGGTCCCCTGGGACCGGGGCTGCTAGGACGTCGCAGAAGAGGCAGGATTATCCTGCCATCCTCTCTTTCTTAATTGATTAACAGTTCTGCAAACATTCCTGCTGCCTGGCAATTTGCAGATGCTGGGCAGCCCTCCTCTCCTTGGAGGCGTTGTGGGCTAAGCAAATAAATACAGTTTGTGAAAAAGTATAAATATAGATTTGGGGAGTTTCTTAGGTGCTGCAGGTCAGAGCTGTTTTGACACTACATTGGAGATGGCCATGTTTAATCTTTGTTTTTGTTAGTATTGACAACTCGGGCACATCATGACAGCTGCACAGGCTGTGCTCTGTGTTAAAATACTCCATTGCTCGCTTAAACCTGATTCCGTAGATTTTTAAAGGGGATTGGGATTTGGTTTTGTATGTCAGCACACGTAGCGATCGCCTCCTTGAAGTGGCACCAGTGGAACTGGCCTTGGGGTCCAGGCTGGAGGCGAGGGCTGTTTGGGGGATGCTGCCGGGTGCCCCGTGCTGTCCCCCTGTTTGCAGCCCACACAGCACCAGTCTGTGCGGAGCTGAGCCCCTGCCTCTGCCTGGCCCTGGGTGCTGGGGCGGGGGGAGCCGAGTGGGAGGAGGTGCCAGCTCGGCAACATCCCAGGGGAATTGTCCCAGGAACAGAGCACTCTCCGGGCAGGGTTTGAGGGGCCCTGATAGGTGGGCAACCCCCTCTTCAGGCAGTACCCGAGAAAGCCCTGGCTTTCGGCGAGGTGCAATTATCCCGTCAGCGCCAGTGGCATCTGGGGCTCCGAGTTTGGACCCGAGTTACCATTTCTGTTTGACAGGCTTGGAGGGTCCCCCCTTCGCTGCGGAGTGGGGGCTCGGGCTGCTTGTTGAGCTGGAGGAGGTGGTGGTGGGTGCATCTCTTTCTTTCTGGTGGTTTTCTTCCACCGTAGCATGGCCTCCACCCACTGATATGCTGCCAGTTTGGCTCCCTGTTGATGTCCACCCACCCTTCCCTCCTGTCTGATCCCAGCAGCTGCTGCGTGATGCTCTTGGCCTCTCCCATGAAGCTCACCCAGCCCTTACTGCCTCTCCCCAGCCCTGCCATGTCCACCCTGCACGGCAGTGGGCATCCCTCGCAGCCCGCTGCTCTGCCCAGGGCCACCGTCCTCTCAGCAGCTCTTGCAGGCTCTGGAGAAGAGTGGAGCTTTCTTCCCTTGCAGAACACAACCGATCCATGCAAGACTTCTGACTTTCCCAAATGCTGCCCAGCCAGGAGTCCCCTCTGTTCCCAGAATGGAAAATCAGCTCTACTCGGTGATGATTTCACTGCTTGTCCTTGGCCAAAGTGAGACCTCCTCATCCCATCCCACCTCATTTTTGGGGAGGACCTGACAAGTAGCTGGTTTTAGTAGAATCACAGAAGGGTTTGGGTTGGAAGGGACCTTTAAGCCCACCCAGTCCAACACCGCGGCAAGGAGCAGGGACATCTCCAACCAGATCAGGTTGCTCAGAGCCCCGTCCAACCTGGCCTTGAATGTTTCCAGGGATGGGGAAGTAGCTGCAGAAGCTGTGGGAATGTGCTGTGAGAACACTTAAAATACAGCAAGAAGATCCTGGACTTCCAGCCATGTCTCCAGTGAGGGCTGAGCTCACCAAATCCATGGAGATGTTACCTTTATTCCTTGTTTTTTGCCAAATTTCCTTCTCCAGCAGCTTTGAGCATTCAGGTACCCCCAAAACAGCTGTTTTCTGCCTTTGCAGGACTCCGTTTCTGCACATTTCCTCTCACTTTTTCATTTTAATTCCACTTTTTCTAAATGTGTTGGCACCCAGCGCCAGGGAGGATGGAGTTAATTACACAGCAGAGACCTTTTGTCGAGCTGGAGATCAACCAGAAGGTAACTGCACATGCCTTTGCTGGTTGCCGCTGGGCAGGGCTTCTGGCAGGACTGGGGAAATATTTGCAAGCCTCAAGGCTTCTGCTCGACGTGGAAAGAAGAGAGGCAGCTTTAACTCCAGACCGCGAGGATCAGCTTGTCCTGACTGTACAACAACAGGAGGTTAATTGTCAGCAGCAGTCTTCTGGCCCGGGCAAGCTGGGTTGCCATTTTTGCAGTGGTCTCCTCCTGAGGCAAAGCCATCACGTGCTACAGCACAAAGACAGCGCTTTGGGCACCTGATATTTTTGGGAACTTTTAAAGCCCCGTCCAAACTGGGACTGTCTGGCAGCTCTCTGGGCGGGGAGAAAAGCCAACAGGGTGGCCACCCTTGGAGGTTTGTCCTACAAGACCCGCTTGTTTGCGTCCTGACGTTTTTGACACAAAGGTGGTACTGTTGCTGGGGAAGGAAATGTAATCTCAGTGTGACATGGGCTGGACGTGATCAGAAGTTGGGGTTTTTTGCAGCAGCAGCAAAGCAGACCTAAAATTGGAATATTCCAATACAATTTGGGGTAGTGGGACATCTCCAAAGCTGTGAGACACGTGCCCCCGAAGGACAGCACAACCCAGGGTGATCTTTGGAGACAGCAGCTGCATGAGGAAAGATCGTTGCTCCGTTGAGAACAACTTGGAGCTGGCTGCGAAGGGAAGGGCTGGGGCTGGAGATACGAGGCACACAAAACACTCAGCGTGGGTTTAGGGATAATTAGATCCATCCGGAATGTTACGCTGAGAGGGGTTCAAAGGGCCTCTTAGAGGTCCCTTAGCACATCTCTTGGGTTGCCAGTCTGCTTTCTGTTGTTCATTACGCCCTCTTTGAAGTCTGAAAATCCCTATTATTTCATGGTCAATTTGCTGCTTTTTTCCAAGGCCAATATTGTCTCCAGCAAAGCTCCATTTCTGTAGGTTTTACTTTGGTGGTTCAAGCCCTGCCATCCTCCTCCAGCGTGGCGTAACCGGAGGGTGGTGACAAGGGGCGTGAAGATCCCTCCCTGAGCATCGTTCAGGTCCAGGGTGGGGTTGTTCTCCAAGGACCTCCTGTGCCCTCCTGCAGCCCTGACCTTCTGCTCCAGTCCCACCCAATATAACCCCAGCTGGGGTACTGGTGGTGCTGAAGCCAGCCTTTTCCCCTGCAGCCTTTCAGCAGCAGTTGAAAGCAGAAGGAAACGTGTGGTTTTATTGCCTTTGAAAACGCTGGGGAAAACCAAGGAGCAGAGAGCTGATGTGACTCG
The DNA here is from genome assembly GCA_009806455.1 of Tetrax tetrax. Taxonomy (NCBI): domain Eukaryota; kingdom Metazoa; phylum Chordata; class Aves; order Otidiformes; family Otididae; genus Tetrax; species Tetrax tetrax. The sequence goes on along the minus strand of WHYT01013773.1, from coordinate 22,447 downwards.
TTTCAAGTTCCGCAGTAAATAAGCAGCACGGTTGGGAAAAACCCAGGGTCTTCAGAGTCCCTGCTCTCCCTACCAGATCAGTCTACCTCCCAAATGTTTACTAAAGAGACTGGAGTCTGATTGTTTTTACTTTATTTTTAATTTTTAGATGCTTCCTTCTTCAGGTTGTTTTGCCTGTTCCACAGCGGCCGGTGTTTAAACAGTGCTAGCAGGAAATGTTTGTGAAATGTGCTTTAAAAAACACAGTTCTGCTAAGATGTTCTTTTTATTCCCAGTTTAGACAGAGGCTTAGGATTCACAAAGAATGGATCTCTTGTCGGTAGCAGTAAGGCAGGCAGCAGTTTGTTTTGGAGCTGTCCTTGTCATGGCTGAAGGCAGGACTGCTCCCTGTGCTGGGCATGGGGAGGTCACTTGTGGTCCTCACAGTAAAAAAAAAAAACAACCAACAGGATTTACAGTCAATTATGTTCTGTGCTCTCATAGCTCCTCTAAAAGCCAAAGGTCTGAGCTGGACTCCTCACCTCTGAATTTGCTTTGAGACTAGATATAGCTCCAGTGGAAATTATGGAGCTGATGCAGAAATTATTGGGCGAGGTTTTCTGGACTGAATTACACCAGATGACCGGGCTAGATGATGCTAAGTGTCCCTTTGGGTCTGGAAAGCTATGAATCTTTGTGGATATCTCCAAGCTTAAATTGGTACGTGAGGGTTTTCTGGAAGCGGTGTTTCATCTCGTGCATCACGAGCTGCGGCTGGGCTGGGATGACAGAGCGGTTGGAGGAGGCTCCACGTGTCAGATGGGGGTCGGAAAGGGCAGCGGCTCGGGTGTCAGGGCTTGCTCCAGCCGCTGCCTCAGTCCTGAGCTTGCAGATGGAGAAAATGCCATCCCAGGAGAGAAACGCTGTCTTGGAAAGGTCAGGAGCCACATCCCGGTCTCCGGCCGCAGAGAGCAGTGCCGGTGCAGGCAGGGAGGGGAAGGCAGCGTCCGGGCAGCAGGTTGGAGGTTCAGACCTGCGTCGCTCTCCAGGTCAAGTCGAGAAGGCCGTTTCTGAGGGTGTGAGGGTGTTTATGGGGACAAGCCGCCGGCCAGGGCATGGACAGGCGGTGCCTGGGGTACACGGCACGCTGCCAGGCGTGCGGAGGAGCCTGGTGAGCCACAGCACCCGCGGCATCGTCCTGCCAGGGAGCTGCCTGCTGCTGCCTCCAATTAAACTGCTGGAGCGACCCGGAGAGGCAGAAAGGGTTGAGTCAGGGCTTGGCCGGGATCCTGGGACCGACACTGCAATTCGTCCAGCAGAGTCAAACAAAAAAACAAAGGCGCTGGGATTTTTAATAAGTGTTTAAGATCTTGGATTCGTGTCTCGTCGGTCATTTGATCCAGCCACAGGACTCGTATTAGTGGGTGGGAGAGAAATCCCGTCTGAGCGTTAAACACCGTCGGTTTCCACCCCGGCTGGGAAGCCACCGTTGCGTCTGGTAGGAGAAACCTGTTGACGGTCACTCCCTGTGGGCTGCCAGGCTCCTAGCAGAGCCGGATGGTCCCTGCAGCATCCCGGGGATGATCTCCTCTGGGTTTCTGGCAAAGAGGAGGCTCCCGCAGATCTCCAGCTCCGATTCCTGCTGACTCCTGTGCAGGCAAACAAGAGCATCGTCCGTTACGACAAACTGTGCCCCACGTGAGACCCTTCAGCGGCCCCGGGCGGCAGACAGCAGCGAGTGCTCCCACCAGGATTACCTACAGCTCGTTCAGGATATAAGCCTGTTTTTTTTCAGGATCGTAGTCCTTTGCAAAGCCCCCTGTTAATTTAGAGTGCGGTGCCTGGAGCTCGGTGAGCACCGTGCGGAAGCGCTGACCGTGCAGACGTGCCCGTGGAGCCCGGGCGTTCGCTCTGAAGGCACAGCCCCAGTGTGGGTGCGAAGGCAGCGTGAAGACGGCCGGGCCCTGTTGCAGTTCGGTGGGTCAGAGCTGCTCGTGTGTCCGTCTGAAGACGTGGAGGAGAAAGGAGCAAACAGCATCAGCCCTTTCCCAGTCATACTCTGCCAGCAAAGCAGCCACCAGTGACATTAGTGGGTGGGAGACAAATCCCTGCCTGATGACACCTGACACACTGAGTGGGTAAGGGAGACCAGAGCGGTGCTCCAGCACATCCCACCGCTCAAAACGCAGCTCCCAAGAGCCGGAGGTGGAGCAGCAATCCCAGCAATGGTGCTGTCGGTGCAGCTCAGAGCTGCCCAGAGCCCCGCCGGCCCAGCTCCTGCTGTCTCAGCAGGCCACCGCCTTGGGCGTAAAGAGCTGGAATTTTCCTCCGAGGAGAAGTGACCTTTGGCTGAGGTGACTCAGAGCCTGCCGTTGGGATTAGTGGTGAGGGAGGTTTAGCAGCGAGAAGCTTTTGTCCTGCTGCGAGGCTTTTGGTCTGTAAGCACAGCTGCGCCGAGCGTTGTGCAGCCTCGTGATGCCTTTACGAGGGTTACAGGAGCTGATGGCTGCACAAAAGGACCTGGAGCAAGCAGTTGTGCTGCAGGACACACAGGCTCCAGGATTTTTCCAAAGCGATGTCCGATGTGCCCCGAGCTGTAGAAGATGAACTCAGCATCTTGAGTAGATGGCTGCAAGGGCACTCAGGCAAAATCAGTGCCTGGCAGAGACAGTAGGGAGTCAACAGGACAGGGCTTGGAGAGATATAGGTGGACAAAGAAGAGGGTGAATCCTGGGGTGCTCCAAGAAAAGTAGCTGGGGTGTCAAAAGCACGCAACACCCAGAGCGTCGTGGGTGGTGGGGGTCTGGAGCACAGCAATGGAGGTGAGGAAGGCCGTGGCAGGCAGGTGCAGCGCCGCCGTAGCTTCTGTCTCTCCAGAAGTGCCTGGAGAGCCCCATCCATGGGCCAGGAGAGCCATGCTTGCCTATAATCCGAGTGATTTGTGAGAACATCCTCCTCCCACCCCGCTCTCCCCTGTGGTCATCACTAGATTCATCTTTGCCATGCCCGGAGCTGTGCGGTCCCCCTTCCCCTCGAGGCACCTTTGTCCTCTTGTGTTCGCAGGTTGCCTATGGGACCACAGAAAACAGCCCTGTCACCTTCATGGGATTCCCCAATGACAGCATCGCCAGGAAAACCGAGACGGTGGGATGCGTCTTTCCCCACACAGAGGTGACCGCGACCCTCCCCACCCGCTCCAGGTCCTCTGACCCATCCTCCATGTCTGGTGCTGGAGTCAAGGCACGCTATCGCCTTTGGCTTGGACATCCCCTCCTAAGCCCTTCTTCTCTTGAATTGCAGGCAAAAATTGAGGATCCTGAAACAGGGCAGTCTGTGCCTGTCAACACTCCTGGGGAGCTTCAGATCCGCGGCTATTGCGTCATGCTGGGCTACTGGGATGATCCCGCCAAGACGAGCGAAGTGGTCACTGCTGAGAGGTGGTACAAGACGGGGTGAGTCCAGAAACAGCCCTCCTCCTCCCAGTCCGGTCTGTCCGTGGAAATTCTGAACAGTTTTTTTTAGCACAGAGCCTTCAGTGCCAAGTGCCCCCACGCTGGGCTGGGTGGGAGCATCAGTGGGGACAGCCCAACGACAGCGGTGTCATTGCAGGGACCTCGCGAGCCTGGATGAGCACGGCTACTGCAAAATCATAGGCCGTTGCAAGGACATGATTATTCGGGGAGGAGAGAACATCTACCCAGCAGAACTCGAGCAGTTTCTCCACACCCACCCCAAGGTTGAGGAGGCCCAGGTGAGTCGGGGGGAGGCAGGGTGGGTGAGCAGCGATGGTTCCTGTGGTGGGAAACCTGTATGCAAAGCTGTTGGGACTGCTGCGTGGGACCTGGTTGCCTTCCCCTGTTTTCAGCATCTCCTTTTGTGTAATATTGGCTGGAGAGCGTGAAGGCTGACGGCACGGAAGGGGCAGGCAGAGCTCCTGGCATGGGGACACCGGTTCTGCCAAATCCCTCGTGCACCAGCTTCACGTGTGCAAAGTAGTGACTGCCATTCTTCTTCAATTTTTAAACTGCTTCTCCAGTTTTCATAGCTCCCTCTGAAATTCTTACTTGGAAAGCAGTCTAGAAGGATAGTTTTCACTGATAATTACTAAACTCTTAAATCCAAAAAGATTCCTCCAGCAATTCCCTGGACGTGAGGACTGGACCCCTCCGCAAGGCAGCAATGATCCGCAGCGCTGAGCAGCTGCTCCCAGTCTGCTGGGATTGTTCTCCTCCAGGTTTTGTGCCAAACAAGTTTCCCCATAAATAAACCAGTTATTTAGTCAGTGTTGTGCCTGTGCCAGGCTAGCATCTCTCCTTGGAGCAGTCCCAGCACAGATGGGTTGCAAACCAGCCCTGTTTATGTAGTTTTTAGGGCTTTATGTCACTGCTCTGGACTCAAAAGGATCGACGTGTCTCTAGGATTTCAAGATACCGGTTCAAGGCCTGGAAGGACAGTAGGATTCTTGTGAAATAGTGTGAGCAAACTTTAGAGAGAGATCAGGCTTGGGAAGCCCAGCTCCTAGTGTCAGAGACAGTGCTCTGCTAAGGTCTGCAATTAGAAGGGTTTGAAATAACCCTTTAATTTGACTGCATCTCTCTGCTGCCATTCCATATGGAGATCCCAAAGCACTCACAACAGCCTCCCAAGTCTCCCTGTTGGTTGTGGAGCCTCTTGCCCCATGTTTTTGGGGAAGCAGAGGCACGCAGAGGGCTGACAGGTCCGCGTCGCACCCATGATGAGCTGCCGCCCGGCTGGTCTGACTCAGCCGGGTGACTTTGCAAAACCAAAGGAAAGTGCTGGCGTCCGAGCGCCCCGCCTGCTCTGCCACCTTTCCTCTGGCAAACAGTCGGGAAGTCCTTCCAGGAGGGCTCGATGCCGTGTAGAAAGCACTAGTGGGTTGGTCAGGCAGCTCAAACTGCCTTTCCACAGCCCCGTGCCATGATTCCAGCATCCTGTGATATGGGACAGGGCTCGCGCCGTTTTTCCAGCACGCACAACCCGTGGGAGGAGAGGGGTGTCCCCAGGGGTCACACCGTCCTTCTGTCCCAACCAGGTGGTTGGTGTGAAGGATGCGCGGATGGGAGAAGAGATCTGCGCCTGCATCCGCGTGAGGGCTGGGCAGGACTGCACCGAGGAAGAGATTAAAGCTTTCTGCAAAGGGAAGGTGAGCCTCCCAGTCCTCCGTTCCCCACCGGACCAGTACACCCAGCAGCTGCTGGGGATTTGTGGATGGAAGTGCAGGGGTTTAGAGCAGCTAAACTGGGGTACGGCCAGCTGGGCTGGCTACGCTGCTCCCGGCAGGTTGCGTAGTGGTTGGTTTTCTCTTCCCAGATCTCCCATTTCAAGATCCCGCGGTACGTTGTGTTTGTGGGCCAGTACCCGCTCACCGTCTCAGGCAAGGTAAGAGAGGGACTGGGGCAGGGCAGGAGACCCGGCCTCCTGTCCCATCGCCCGAGTCCCTCCTCCTCCTCCTCCTCCTCTCTGTGCTTTATTCCAGATTCAGAAATACAAGCTGAGGGAGCAGATGGAGAAGCACCTTCAGCTCTGAGCTTGGGAAGGCAGAGTGAAAAAAGGGGAGAAACCGGCCCCGCTGCAGCCAGCTTTGCCTCTCCTCTTCACCTGTGCCTTGGGTTACGCAGTGGAGACCTCTCCCCGACACCAGCCCGATGGTTCAGTTAATAAAACAAGAGCGCCTTTTTTTTCCCAGCTGGGTTTGGGTTTTTTTGCCAACAGAAATACTGCGGTGTGAGGAAAGGATGCTTATTTCTGGAGTTCTCTCCTATTACTGAAAGACCTTATGAAGGTTTAAAAAAAAAATAATCTTGAATCTCTGAGCGATTTGGCTGCAGCCATTTCAGAGGACTTGAACAGATGCTGGGAGGTATTTTACTGGTATTTTAAAGTCATAACAGCCCAGCCTGGCTTCCCAAGGGAGGTGAGTGCCTCCTCTGCACGGGTGCTGCTGAGGCTCCCTAAGTCACGTAACGCAGCCCAGTGAAATGACCCAGCTGATGAACTGGAAATGAGGGGCAGGGGCTTTAGAGAGCGAGACTTTGCATGGGAAGGGGGTCCCCAAAACTGGCTGGAAAAGCTCACCCCGTTCCTGCACCTCCCCTGGGCCTTCTGACCCCCAAAGAAACTTCTCCAAGGTAGATTTGGCATTTTTTATTGTGTACTTTTGGACAAGACAGTAAGGGTTTTGCAGAAATACCAAAGTTCCTGTCCCGTCGGCAGTGTGAAGCAGAGCGTAGCCGGGACAGTGTTTTACGGGAGTTATTTGGTACCTCCCAACCATGAAACACTCCGCTGAGAAGGGGAAGAGCAGAGCTCCTCGTCTTGGCCAGCAGAAGTGTCCCACCCCAGCTGGGAAGCAGATAATGTTGCTGCTGACTCTCACCGACGTCCCGACCGTTTCCCGTCGCACTTCCTTCCCAAGCAGGGCTATAGCGGCTGGGCATCCATCTCCGGGGCTTCCTCCGGCATCGGGGGGAAACGGTGCAGCGGGGAGGGAGGGGAAGCATCAGCGAGGTCTCCATCCAGCTCTCCCAGCTGGACTCTGGGCTCTACCCATGGAAGCAGACCCAGTGAACAACATGTCCACGGTTTGTGCCTGCTTTCTGAAAGAAAAATCAAACGAGAGCGTTCATGTCAGAGCCTTTCCCTGCGCTGTCTCTACAGCAGGTTCCTCCACTGTTCCCACATCTCCCGGGGCCAGGGACCTTGGGGACGCAGTGGACCTCATCCGATGCCCAGGGAAGGACTTTTCATTTTCCTTTGCATCCCACAGCTGTGACCCAGCTGCAGGACAAGCCTGCAGTGAGAGGAGCTTCTCCTCTGGTTCCTGTCTGATAACCCAACCCGCGGTGCCCCACGTACTCGCTGTCGCGGGGGACTGGCTGGCAGGAGGCGAAGGTGGCATCAGCCCTAGCTTGCGCAGGTGGACACGCTGCTGAGAAACACAGCGAGCACCGGTCAGGGCCAGCACGCAGGGGGACAGGTCCCCATCACCCCATCCCTGCTCCCCAGAGCTCTCCTCCCGTCCCAGGAGCATCTTTGGGTCTGGGAAGCTTTCCCTGCCCTCCTTATCCCCTTCCCAGTGGCACATCCACCCCTTACTGGCCAGGACACCTCCGGAGATGTCCCATGGGCATCCCAGCCCCATCTGCAGATACTCACCAGAGAGGAAGGGCCGACCTTCATGGCCAGCAGCGCGGTCTCAGGGCAGCAGGCGGGCTCCAGGGCTTCTGCCAGGGTCCTGCTTTTATACCGCGCGCTGCCAGCTCGGAAACTCCCGGCAGCCGGGAGCTCTTCCTAGGGAGAGTGGGTTACGTCAAGGGTGGGTTTCTCTGAACTACCCACTTCTGGCCTGGAAACAGGAATCTGGGGCCACGGCGTTTGTCACAGGCATTTCTCACTTCTCCATGGCTATTAATAGCGCAAATTAAGGAAAAAAAAAAATAACGTCTGGGACCGTCAGCGCTGGGTTTGCACAACCCTGCGTGGGGTCACGCCGTGGCTCTCTGCTCAGAAAAGCCGAGCAGCCCCCGAACTGGGGAAATCTTCCTCCTAAATTAGGAAAATCTTCCTCCTGAACTGGGAAAATCTTCTTCCTGAACTGGAAATCCTCCTCCAGCCCCGGAGGGGACT
>WHYT01013772.1:13645-43334 GCA_009806455.1 Tetrax tetrax | reverse complement strand
AATTTAAAAAAAAAAAAAAAAAAAGCATAAAAAGCTTGCTTAAATTTGAATGAGTTTGTGCTCTTGCAGTACTCATTTATTTCTCTTCTCCATTAAATCCTATCTTTTAATTTGGAATACTGTTACCTTAAAGAAGTCTATGGCAATATGTAATGAAAGAATTTATCAAAATAGGTTTGAAGATTGTAGAATTACCCAGACAAGATACATTGTGTCAAATGAGCTAGTTCTGAAATGGCTAAAGTATTTCTCTATGTCAAGATGTAGACTGATACATTAGAGAACACTTTTGAAGTTTGATTTTCTTTGTATCAGTCTGATGTCTGTCATCTATAATTGAATGGTTTAGCTCTAATCAATCCATAACATGAAGGTCCATTTACATAAGTTCTGGTATTAGACTCAAGAGCTACACTATGATGCTCTTAATCATGCTACAAAGATCATAAAATACTAGACTTTGAACTAGTTATTGAGACCGATTGAGGCACTCTCTTTACTTGAACTTGAGAAGATAAAATTTTGGAGTAGGAGGAAGGCAAAAAAAAAAAAAAGGTTATCTGGAAGTCTAGTTAAATAAAAAAAAAAGGGAGAGGAAGGCTGTTTGTAGTAGGGAAGGCTAATGACATTTGGGTTATGGTGAAGATTTAAGTACCATCATGGAGAATCATGCATGCAGTATTGCGTTCGTGAGATGTATAGAAATTGTTTCTGAAAGAGTGTAAAGACTTTCATGGGAAGTAGTGGTGAAAGTTCAAGAAATAAAGTGAAGCTTTAGTGCTACTATTAATAAAAAAATCTATGCCACACTAGTTTTTTATTTGTAACTGATATCAATGCAGAGTAGTTGATTTTATTTTTTAAATATCAAGGTGACCATGCTGTTCTGTGTGTCAGAATCAAGAATGTAGCGGTAGCTGTGACAAAAGCAGCTAGACTTCACCTGTTTCAAGCACAGGAATGGCAGAAGCTGCAGAATACTATGCAAGATCACAGCTGTACCGAGAAGTTCTCTAAAGCTCAGCTAACAAGTGAGTTGCTACTTTTTCCCCCTTATAAATTGTTATCTGTGTGTTTATAACCCTGTTAAGTTATCTCTATTTAGAATATTTATTTCCATTAATTTGGACTTTGCATCAACTCAAGTAAAAGTAGGACTTTGGCCTTCTGTAATTAAAAATTATTACAAGGGAATAAAGTTGCTTTGTTTGCATCACTTCAGAAGATTTTGTCTGCAAGTTATGATTTAGTATACTGCTGGAAAATGAACAATCCTTGACAAATAATGACTTCAATGCCAAAAGCCAGACTTTATGACCAGTTCTAGTCTCATGCTCTCACTTGTACACAGCTCAGAAAGGGCACACATTTGGCTGAAGTTTTCATTTAGTCATTCAGTACAGAGATTTTCTTTAACTCTGCTTGGACTGAAAGTCTTCCTTTTTATACCTCAAACTTTCCCATAAAAAAGATTATGTTGAGTATTTCAAATAATTTACAGAGAATACCATTGTAATTTGTAACTGAAGAACTTGAGAATTTAAATGTTTGGGACAGTCAAATGTACAGTTTGAATTGTGACTTTTATTGCAGTGGAATGAAAAAAATTAGAGGCAAATTGGTGGAGCCTGCTGCAGTTATCCCTAAACCTCTGAAGTGAATGCTTGTAAGATGGGACTGTGTAGCCCAAGTACACAGTAAAAGGGTAATTTTGTACCTGCGAAGCTCTTGTCTTTTTTTTTTTTTTTCTCTTTCAGAACCTCATAATCATTAGTTTTCCCTTTTTTTTTTCTTTTGTTTTTTTTTTTTCTGTCTGTGAGGTCATCTGCAAAAATTAATCTAGGTTATGCTGCCTTAATTTAATAACTTGCCTGTATTATCAGTTAATGTTCTTTTACCCTTTAGATTTGTGATTTGGTATTAATTGCTGAATCTCATGTTCAAACGTTTTTAATGTTTGAGCTGAGAATTATACCAGTAGAGAATATGTAGGTTATCTTGTTGTCTTTTGTTTATGGAGGAGCATTTCTTATTTGTCAGGAGGCTTCTGCTCTCCAGTTCTGTGGAAATGGCATTTTTCAAAGATGAGAAAACAAAAATAAAATTATATTTACATTTACATGGTAGCACAAACCTGTCATGCTTTGATGTACAAAACGTGTTAGAAAATTTTTGATACAGTATCAAAGATGCACTAATGAGGATAAAGCTTAATTTGAGTATCTATCTAAATGTAAAAGAACAGTAAAACACTGAAGTGTTGTGTAAGTGAAAGACAAACAAACTGAAATAATTTTTGCACTATTTATTGATCATAATTTTACAAAATATACTTAAAGCTTACATTTTCCTTTAAGAAATTCAATTACTATTAGAAACTTCATTCAAGTAGAGCTTAAGTGAATACATCTTCTTTTTAAAATACATTTCCTCTGTGTGGCCAGAATACCTAGAGTAAAAAATTGATCTCCTGGAACATTGTCATAACAAAATCTTATACAGATGTCACTTCTAAGGATGTAGTTCCCTTACACTTGAGCTGAGCTGAACATGAAGTGCTGCTGAAATGACTAGCAGCTGGTCCGTCACTCCTGTCTGTCCCAGCAGTGTACTCCCTGTTTTCTACAGTGGTTAGGAATAACTTGACTGCAGGGTGAGTTGGATCTGTTTGCTGATCTTGGGCAAAATCAATTACACTTTTATTTTATTTTATTTTACTTCATTTCCTGTGAGTTAGCTTGCAGATTTAGTGGAAAACTGATTAAGCGTGCTCTGTGTGATCCTTAGTCTTCGTGCAAGTAACACCATCAGAACTCATTTGAGAATCCAGTTGGAGAGTAAAGCCACCCCTGTCAGCTGCAGTTTGCCTTTCATTTGGATTAGGCGTATAGGAAATCCTAAAACCATGTTTTAAAAAACCTCATTTTTTTTAAGGGAGCTGTTGCACTGTGTCGATTTGATTGTAGCTCCAGAGTAGAAGGCACGCTTACCATTAGCTACAAGTGTTAGAACACGTGTTTTGTCTGAATCTGAACTTCACTACAATTGCTGCAAAGAAATGTATTATGTTTCTTCCTGGCTCTTGATGCTGATCGGCTCATGCCTTAAGAGGACAGAAGAATAACTTCTTTACATTGAAACGAGTTTATTTAAATTGTATAAATGTTTTTCACAAGTAGGCACAAAGTTAGAAATGAGTTCTAAATTTTGTCTACAAAATATTTAGGGATAATGAGTTTGCTAAGGGTTGTTTTGTATGTATGTTTGCAGGTTTTTCATTTAGAAAGGCCTTTACATAAAAAAAGACAGCTTTTTTTGTAGACTTTTTTTTTTTTAATGAAACTTCTCTCTTTCCTCATCTTTAGCAATGGTAATCTTAAACTATTACGGTGCATTAATCTTCAGTCTAGTAATTATATTGCTGGTTTTTTTTTTCTACAGAGATGGCCTTCATTTATGGTTGAGCTTATTAGCAGTCGAGTGCAGTAATCCATGTAATAGTACTTAAAATTCTTGCAGTTTCACCCAAACATATAGACCCACAGATTTCATTTGCAGGAAATGTTTATTTTGGAGAGATTGTGCTTTTTTAACAGTTGCTTTTAGGAAAAAATAGTAGTAAGACCAGCGAGCAGATGAAACTTGTCTATTACATAGTTGGTTTTAAATGTAATCTGATGTGAAATACACAGTTTCATTAGACAATGGTCTCTAGCCTTAGCTGTCAATTGAAATTCAATCTATTATGGTTTGGGGAAGATGTTGTAAAATATGCTAAGTTACACTTTGAAAGCATGCACACTATTGTTTATCAATCTTGCACGTGGCTGTTTCAGTTTATTGCTCTAAGTGTCTTTGAAAATAGAGTAGGATAAATTTCACGCAAGTATTTTTCACGCTGCAGAAGTATCTGTTGGCTAATACAAAATAGCTAGTCCCATCAATATGGTGCTAGAGGATGGAAATATGCTAAGTTTAAGGGATACAGTTACTGGCTTCTGGCAGAAGGGAGCCTCCCAGCGAAGCCAAAAGCTGAGAAATGGAGTGTGGTACGTATCCTCACCAACTCTTGCCTGCACCTGTTTGAAACAAAAGATGAGGTTGGAAGTCTGGTCTCTGGTGTTACGGCTAGCTTTGAAAACAGACTATTTTGTACTGTATGTAGTTTATAACCTGTATATGATGTTGTGGATTTAAATTCTATCTTCATTCAAAGATGACTTTTCTAAAAACAAACTAGTTGGGTATTTACTCCTTTTTATGTTTGTTTGTTTTCTTCCAAAGTGACTGTGAACCACACAGAGCAAAATCTGACAGTCTCGCAGATTCCTTATCCGGAAACATGGTATGTGTTTTATGTAGACAAGTTTACCTGCGAGGAGAATTATTCTGAATCCGAGGATATTCAGTTTGAAATGGTCTTACTAAACCCAGATGCAGAAGGGAATCCATTAGATCACTTTAGCGCAGGGGAATCTGGTAAGATTTTTTTTTTTTTTCTTAAAATTAGATTTGTAAGTTAAGGATCTGATCACCCCCAGAAATCAGTACTTATTATGCTTGGAAAAGTGTGGCACTGGGGAATGGATAGCAGTCTCTTATATTTCAGATTCTACTTTCTCACAGAGAGTAAACTTTACTTCGTTTTCTGGCATTACAAAAAAATCCTTCCCTTTCTCTAGACTGACTTTCCAAAACTTGCCTCACTGGAAGCATAGATGCACAAGGAAAGATAGTGTTGACATCTTTGCTGATAGGTATTTTTCCCCTGTTGAAATTGTAAGCTTCCACTTGAATGTGAATTTAATCCCTGATTTTAATGAATTTGCTTATTTAATTTGTGTAATTCCTTAACTGCGTAAAACTTGACTCTGTGCAACACGAGTACATGCACAATATAACATTTTTGCCAATACAATTTCAATTCGATGTTTAGGTCTTTCTAAGTATCTTAGAGGCCACAGATTAGGTGAGATATTTGTCAGCCTTGATTTTATTTTGTTTAAGAAATGCAGTTTTAAGTCTTTAAACCTGCAAAGAAAAACTTCTAGAAGTAACTCAAGACAGCAGCTGAAGAAATGCCTACAGAAAACTATATGCTTTGGACAATCCAAACCAACTAGTGTGTGCTTCATGGTAGTGCTTAGCTTCACTGCTCTGAACTTCTCATCAACGTATCTCTGACCTAGGCCTGTTGTAAGGGAAGAGCCCGAAGGGTTTAGTCTGCCTTCCTATATAGATTTAACCTACACACCCAAAATGAGCCTAATTGCTATGCTCAGAATCATATGCCCAGCTGTCATTCTTGGTCTTGAGAGGATATAAAGGGAACAAAGGCAGCTCCCTTTTTGAAGGGAAGAGAATATTCGCTGAAACATGTAGCAGAATCTGTAAATCATGTGTTTTTCAAGGGTTATAAGTTGACCTACCTGTCGTCTTAACTTCTTAATTGTGCTACACACTTAATTGGCAGTTTTTATTTGGTGAATTTCGTATCCAGAAGTGAATTCTAGGTTAACTTACTTATTCTCAAAAAGCAGTAGTAGCAGCATACTTTTGTTAAATCAAGGGGCAAAGCAGCTGTAAGATATCATGTGGCCCTTGAAAGTGGTGTACAGACCTCCTAGAGACGCATCTCAGCTCTATTTTAATTTTGTAGGAAGGCTTTGAGCACTTGGAAGCAGACTCTGAACAGGTTGCATGCTGAGTAAGGAGGTGTGTAAATGTGTTGGATGCACATATTTAGAGCTAATGAGTAGGAAACAGGATGAGCTTTATGTGCCATGTCTTCCATGGTTGCAGAGGAACATGCCTGTTTATTCAGAATTAAAACCTGCAACACTACCGTGAATCCTGAAGTTACCTGTCTGTGTCTACTTTCAAAGAACTGATGAGCGTTTTGTTTTTTTTTTTTTTAATGCATCTCTGGCTTCTGAACCCTAGCAAATAATCTTTTATCACTTTATATGGTAGGTGTTTTTTATGAAAGACATGGTACTACTGGAATGTAGGATTTCACAGAATCATAGAATCTTTAAGGTTGAAAAATACCTCCAAGATCAAGTCCAGCCATTAACCTAACACTAGTTTCTAAGGGCCGCTGACCAGGTAGACAGCATTTTGAAGATCTTTGAAGTTACGTATTTCAAATTAAGGTAGATATGTTTTATTTTCTCTGTCAACTCTACATTACTTGAAAGTCAGGAAACTTTAAAAAGACTAGTTGAAAATTACCCTTCTGGGTTTCTTTAATAGTTGTATTTCAGTGTGACTTTCTCTTAAATCCTTTTGGTCTCAAGCCAATCATACACAATCTGTCTTTGTTTGGAAGGAGTTTTCTATCCTAAGTGTTTTAGTATTTATTAAAAGCTAGGGGATCTTCCTAAAGGAGTTTTCCATGTGTAGCCACTTGTCATGGTGGGAAATAACTTATGTACAGAATACTTGACAACTTCAATGGGTGTCTTTTGAAGCAGAAAGATAAAGCGTGAAAGGAAGAATACGAGATTTGATCTAAAACGTGTATTTTTGTCAGTCATAAATCATACTTTTCTATAGGTATGTAAGAGAAGCAGAGTGGCCCTGAAATTTTTGTTTTATGGGTCTTTACTACTCTGTGCTCTTTCTCCTGTTTCACTATATGTATGTCCAAGCTGATTAATTTTAGCCATAGAAATTATAGTACTAGCAACTATTCAGAACTCATTTAGTTCTAATGTTTTCAACTTAGATATTGAAATGTGTGTAATTGCTCTGTTTCTAATTTCTGGGTGGAGCTGGTTGAAGCTTTTAGCAGAATTTGTTTGCTCCTGGTGGAAAAACATTGTTTAGAATCTGATTCTGTAGGGACCAATCGGTTTCAAGGAAGGCTGGAGCAGAAAAACATAAGTTTTTTTTGTGAAAAATTTCTGTTTACTCAGTTTTGTTTATAGCTCACTGACTTTGACCCTTTGGGAGCTCATACGATGGGTTCCAAAGCTTCTGGACAATAGAAAAGACTTCCAGAATCCACGTGTTCAGGGAAGCATTTTACCAGGCTACTGCCAAACTGAAAATTAGAGGACTTCTGTTTTGTAAATAAAATTTTGGGCATTTTTTCAGATTGGTGAAAAAAAAAAAAAATCCACTTTGCGAACTTACTGTTGTTCTCTGTGCTATTTTTCTTTCAATTTTTCCTTTATCTAAAAGTTTTCTGTCTTGGTCAACTGTGCTTCTTGGGCTGACTCCTTTAGGTGGAGGAAGAGTGACACCCAGTGGTTAAATACATTCAACACAAGTTTGTCCTGGGTTTGTCTTGTCTCAGATTGTGCCTTTAAAAATTGAAGAAAAAAAAAAAAAGCTAAAAAATGAGTTATTTAATAAATATGCTTCTGAGTTATCAAATGGGCTACAATTATTTTCTTTTTATTAAGGAACTGTATACCACTTTATAAAATTTTAGTAATTGCTACAAAGCTAGTCGTATTTGAACAGAATGTCTTCTTCACTCAGAAAAGGTATTGTTGAATAAAAAAATACTTCGTCAGATCAAACAATAATCAGCTCTCTGAAAAAAATTAACTTACTTTCTTAGATAAAATAGGTTCTGATTTACTCATTACTACCACTTTTGGGTCACAGTTACTAAGTATTTCCCTGT
Organism: Tetrax tetrax; assembly: GCA_009806455.1. Taxonomy (NCBI): domain Eukaryota; kingdom Metazoa; phylum Chordata; class Aves; order Otidiformes; family Otididae; genus Tetrax; species Tetrax tetrax. The sequence goes on along the minus strand of WHYT01013772.1, from coordinate 35,695 downwards.
GATTACATAAAAAACATATTTTGTTTTAGTTATTTACTGCTAGTGGCAACATTTCTTTGTAAAAACTAAGCTGTATTTCTTTTTTCACAGGATTACATGAATTCTTTTTCCTGCTTGTCCTAGCATACTTCATAACCGCTTCCATATATGCACAGTCCCTATGGCAGACAATTAAGAAGCGTGGACCTATGCATACTGTATTAAAGGTGTTGACAGTTGCCTTGCTGTTGCAAGCTGGTTCAGCTTTTGCCAACTACCTGCATTTCTCAAGGTATCTTTGCTTATTTTTGCTTTCAGTCTTGACTTGAAGAACACTGTGTTGTAAAGATCAGTACATGATCTTTCCTGTGGTGATTGTGACAAAACATAGGACTGACTTTTTAGAACTGTGTCATTGCCTAAAAGTACTTTTAAGAGAGAACAAACATTTAAGACTCACTCATTTTAAAATATCACCTTTTATTCTTTATCAGTTATTCTAGAGATGGAATAGGAGCACCTTTTATGGGAAGTGTGGCAGAATGTGAGTATGCTTGTCTACTGTTTCTTACATATTCCTACACATTAATCTATATAATACATTAGCAAATGCTGCTGTTGGATTATATTATGATCTTGGACCATACTACTAGATTTTAAATAGAAAATAGTAAAAGTTGCTCTTCTGAAAACCAGGTTTTATTCTGGATGTTTACAGTAACTGTGTTTTAAGTTATACAGTTGTGATATTGTTTACGATTTAAAAAAATATTTTCTTGTCTGAAGAGTCCATCCTACAAACACTTAAATACGTGTTTATCATATGAGTAAATATTCCAATACATTGAAAGGTTTTGCAGAGTTTACATGATATAGACTAGCGAAGCTTTTTAGGAAACTTAATCATATTTGTGGAGTATGCAATTTCAGTAGCAAATTTAACATTTATTATAATGAAAAAGTGTTTTACAGCTTAAGTAATACAATTAGAGTGATGCAAAAAAATGCTTCTGTAAAGAATTCATTTAACAAAGCATTTTTCTCCACTCTGTATAGATATTCTGAGTTCTCATTGGAACTTAATTCCTGTATCATCCTTTCCCAAAATGCAATAATGTACTCCTGCTGGTTTCTTCAGGGTTAAACATTGCTGGAGTGTTTTTCTGTAGTTCATATTTGAAGCATTGAGGGTTCTTTCTAAGTGAATACATTGCCTTTTGATTGGCTTGAAGCACCCCAAGAAAGTAGTACTGTGGTAGTGAGATAGCACTGGAGAGTAACAGCCTATATATAAAAATATTTCCTTTGCTAGAGTTCATTTAGAAGCTTGCAGTTGGAAATAACAGCCTCTTGATGGCACTTGGCACCACAGTAATTGCCTCTTTCTTGTTTTAACCATTTGAGTCCGCAGCTTCTTGCAGCCTCTCCAGCAAGTGTATTGTTGAACAGTTGAATTCAGGAGATTAAACTCGTCTCCTGAAATGAAATTAAACAGAGAATATGGAGGTAGTCGTAACTCCTCCACAGTGAGAAATGCAGTGTTAACTACACAGCCAGAACTTAAGAGCTGCATGTTAGATTTTCTGTGTAGGTAGTATAGTGAAGAGCCCACTTTTATTTGCTTAAAGCAAAGGTTATTAAGAATAAAATAATAGGTTTTGAATCAATATCTGAATTTAAAGAATTCAGCTAAGAGTTTTCCCTTCCTCCTGTTCTTAAGATACATGGTTCCTAAACCAGTAAAAGAGCAGAAGTAATAGGAGTGTGGAAAGCTTCAGTGTCAATTACAATTCTGAAGAATGGCTGATAGCAAGTAGTATAGTTTGGAAGGTGCTACTATTTTTCTTATTTTCAGAACAGAAATCCAAGTTAAAAGTAAACGGTAGAATTTCTGTTGACTTCAGTGGGGCCAGAATTTCTTTCTAGAAACCTGTTCAGATACTGTCCCAAGCAATTATACTTTTCCTACCATAAAGACCTGACCCACAGTCTAATTTATTACCTAAATTAATCACATAAATCCGATAAATAATGCTGTTACTCAAAACCATCACAAATAGTGATCTCTTAACTTTTCATAAGATCAAAATGTGAAAAGTCAGCGAATATTGTGCCTGTTGAACAGTTAAAAAAAGATTACTTGTGGTGAAATCAGACAAACGTGGTATCAGCTCAGTAGCATATGACTTTACACTGACCCTGGATATCATGGGATTATTGTAATTTTAGAAATTTCACTCGACCTTCTTACTTTCTGGCAAGGTATATGAGATTTCAAAGATTAAAACTGGTACTGAATTTTTGTATTATACTGTTTTGTGTGGGAAGCCACTTGAATTGTTGCCACACTGAAGCAGACCAGTATCTATATCCAAAATGTAATTGAGAGATGATGTCTGGCTATACCTTTTAGGGCAAGTTGTCTTAAGGAGTGACAGAAAATAAAATGTTCTCTAGAACATCCAGATTTGTTCAGTCCTTTCTCTAGCTTGGATTTGTGACGCTGGTTTGGTATGCCTTGAGTTCACTAACAATTTTTTCTGATGTGTAGTATGTCTCCATAGCTAGCATTGTAAAATAATTCCAAGATTATTTTGCCTGAAATCAGTGCAAGTTTATTTTATTACAGAATGAGCAAGTTTGTATTTACCAGAAGCTCTTGACACTTCTTAAACGGTAAAGGTGTCTGAATACATTAAGAAGCATTTAAGCATGTAAACTGTGAGAATACCAAATATATCCCAGGAATAGCACGTTGAAGTATGGTTTATGTCCATATTTTGCTAGTATTGCTGAGTGTCAGGGAAATATTGTAGCTGATCTTCATTTGACACACTTCGCTTGTGTGCATATTAATCTGTACAGTGGCAATGTTTTCTGTGCCAATATTTTTAGTAAATGTGGAAGTACATTTATCTTTTATAATACCATTCAGCTGTATAAAAATAGAAGTTTGCTTTTGTGACATAGAAATATTTTTCTTATACCTGATAGTGTGAAAATTACAAATAAGTAATTAATTTAATTAAACTAAAATATTCATCAAGTGAAAAAGATGATGTTGTATGTAGTGCCCAGTCTTTAGTTTCTGAATGAAATTTGCAATTTACATAATGTAAGAATCTTTTTTTTTTTTTTTTCTTGTACATCTCTGCTATGCCAGTACAATGAGCCAGTTTACTCTCAAGTCCAAACACCAACTTAAAAATTGTTCAGTAAGTTTCAGTCAAAAACATACAGAGTCTAAAGCTAACAATCATCCAGAAAGACATTTTCAGTTTTCTGCTGTCAGTGGTACTTCAGCAGGGCTAACGAGTAAATGCTTTAATATATTCTAGCTTGAAGTTTTCTTTATTCAGATACAGCTTCAAACACAGGTTTGAGACACTGATTAATGATGTAACTTTATGGAGTTTCTGTTAATTGTCCCCAAACAGGGAAAAAAACGAGCATAGCAAAATGAAGCAAAGGTAGTTTGCATTTATTAAAATGAAATACAGGCAAGTTGTTGCTCCAAATGAAATTTGTGTTAGGGTTATTCATTATATTTTCCCCTTTAAGTATCTGAGAGTGGAATTTGTCCCAAATATTTGTGCTTTCTGTTGCAAGCTACTGCATCCTTATGACAAAGTGCAATTAATTTAAAGTACAATGCAACTATCTGATTTTTGAACAAAAGGTTTTCAGAGCAAAGAAAGTTCTTTTCATCATGTTTCATATTTGCAGTGTGATTTTCTTCAGTGTTTATAAGCCTATTTATGCAGATGGACTCCTGAGCCCAGGTGACTTTGACACAAGAGTGGGATTTGGAAGGATGTGTGCTCTTGTTGCAGAACTGCAGCATAACTAGAGGAAAGCTGATAGTAATCTGTTTAGTCACTGGAAACTACTCAAAATATTCACATTTTGTGGCAAAGCAACCTCAGCTAGTCAAACTATCATCAAAATTATGACTAAAGGTGATACAGAGCCATAAATGTCCATCCTTCGTTTGTGGGGTTTGCTTTAGGAAAAAAACTCTATTTTTGTTGTGACTATTTATTTTCCTTTTATTCTCAATAGTGTGTGATATAGTGTCACAGATACAAATGCTGTATTTATTGTTGAGTCTGTGTATGGGTTGGACAATAGGAAGAATGAAGAAATCTCATGGCAGACCTCTTCAGTGGGATTCCACCCCAACGTCTACTGGCATTGCTGTAGTAGTTGTTGTTACACAGGTTTGTATTTTATATTCATTCTTATACTGAAATATACAGCTGGTATTAAGTATGACAGAACCGCGAACCAACTAATTTCAATATTTTATGAGGGAAGAAGTATCAAGACTGGAAAAAAAAAAACTCCACAGCATAATGTGGACCCAGTATGTCTAATAGGTAACAACACCTTCGATTTACTTTAACAGCTTAAGGTGCAGCTCCACAGTATGTTTTTGTTCAGCAGTAAAACCACTTAAGAAGTTCCCACAGTTTTTCAAACTCCTGATTGTGCCAAGCATTGCAGGACGGAGGGGGGGGATATTTCAGCACAGTCATTTCACTGATCTGCTTTATATTCTGGTCCTATAAATAGTTGTAATCAGTACAACTGAAGGGTTGTGAACTACCTTGTGGAGAGTGACAACAAGCAGCATAAGAGGAAAGACAAGAAAAGCTGCTGTGAGAAATTCTTTTTGTCACCAAAAAAAAAAAAAATAAAATCCTCAGTGTCCTCTTAGAGCCACTGAAATAGGATGTCTAATGGTCTCTTCAATCAATGTAAGGGAATTCTTGAAAGGTTCATGCGCAGGATTGGTCTTGCAAATATACAAATGGTCTGACACATAATTTAATTCAAATAGTTTCCAAGTCAAGTAAACCAGTACCTTAAAAGTAAATTGTAATGGAGATCATCCAACCTTGGTGGTGCCTTTTGTAAACAAATTTTTTTAAATCACAGCATAAAGACAAGAGAATCTGAAAGCCATTGAGAAAGAGAAGAGCAGAGAGAAACTGGAGACGGTAATGAGGAAGACATTATACTGAAGATTTTGTGCCTTTTGATTAGTATCTGTAATTAGCGCTGCTTCCAAACTAAGTGGACTGCTAAAACTTTTAGAGTAGTTGGAAGCTGACATTTCTTGCTAATTAAGAATATAAACCAAAGGCTATTGAGGTCAATGGGACTTTTGAAATTTAAAGATAGGTTCATTCCACCTTACTCTAACACCCATCTAGCACCAGAAATTTTACATGCTGGTAGTAAAGACTTCTGAAATGTTTAATTTTATTCATGCTTCTCCACTTGTACATGTGTATGGGTGTGTTAGTACTCTGTCACTTGAGACTGGAAAGTTTGTTGTTGTTGTTTCCTGTTTACTATACATAGAACACTCAGTGTCATCAGCTTGATCTTTTTTTGGTTGTTACTGGTGGTAAAAATTGGGGCAGGTATCACATACCTATGCTGCTTTCCACAGTGCTGGTCTATTACACAGTTGTGTTCACTCTTTGAGCACCACCGGAGCATTGGCACAAAGTTGGCTATCTTAGTTTTCACCATGAAGGCATAGCCCTACCACATCTCTCCTTCTGGTACCATTGTGAGTGTTAAGCTTGGTAGGAGTCTTGTAGGAACAGAATACGGATATCAGAGTATGTCATTGGGTGGTTTTGCACCCCCACATCAGTGTCTACTGTCTCCAGCAAAAGTTCCCTGACACCGAGAGTATCCTTGCCTTTTCTGGAGAGCATGTTTTCTATCTCATGGTTCAGTACATACAAAATATACCTTCTGCCAGATTTCTTCTCCTTAATGCAGAATGTGGCTGTTGAGCTCAGCAGAGCAGGATCCAGACTGCATCACGTCTGTCAAAGGTGGTGAGCTCAAAACTTCATTCTCGGATTAGTCTGTTGTTCACTGGTCTATCTAGATTGATGTGGGTGTTTGACCTTCTGTAACAGGGCAATCGATGAGCAGTTTTAATGATTAAAATCCTAGAATAACCTCCTTTCTGTCCTGCTCTTTGTCAGAGATTCTTGTTGGAGAGCCAGCTTCCTTCCGTGACAGAGGCTGCAGAGACTTATGTGGATAATCAGAGGTGTTCTGAGGACTTGCTGCAAAGGGTGCTGGAAGCCACATGCATTACTCTAACACAGCATGTTAGTTTATTGATGTTCTGCACTACCTGTCTTCAGGGAAGTCAAGCAAGTGGAGAGCCTGGGAAAATGTTATTCTTCAACTTAACTGCAGTTTTGACTGGCAAACTGTCTAACCGTATTTGCCTGCTACTAGTTCAAATTACTCAGCAAAATTTTAGGGGTTTTGCTCCTCTTTGTACTGATGCTGTGAATTCTTTCTTTTTGTTCTTTCAGAAACGCCAGCAATTTCCCAGTCTGTGTTTACAGGTTGCCATCAGTGTAGGGTGGACGCAGTCTCCCAGTCAGCAAATCTCTTGTGGTCTTTGCGGCTGCAAAGAGGTAGCATCTCAAAGGAGGGACAAGTCTGCCATTCAGCATCTCCCTTTGCCTTAACTTGTTCTTTATTTAAGCTTAGAACAAAAGATTCCCAGGCCACTCTGTATTCATGAAAGGTTCCACTCGGCTGCTGAGACACAAACCTTCTTCAAAACTTTTTCTTGATTGCAGGCCTTTCCCATCACATAGACCTAAGCAGCTTCAGCTTTCAGGGCCGATCTGAGTGGAGGCAGTGATTCTAGAAAGACAGCTGATCACTGAATTTGATCAAAATGACTAGAGCCTCACTGCATTAGACAGCGTGCCTCACAGGGGTTTTTAGGTACACCCCAAAGGGGTGCTCAGGGTGAGCTCTGCCTCTGATCTTAGATCTAAACCGTTTTTTATTGTACTGGCATTGCATGACATCAGATACCCAAGTTGTAGATACGGTTAGAAGCAGTTAGTTAATCCACAGTGCCTTGCTGCTACTTTTTATTTTGCTTTTGCTTCCCCCTTCCCCTTGCCTCCCAGAAATTATCTGTCCCATGAGAACTTGCCTTTACTGGAGATTGATACGTTATCTTGGCTTACTATAAGTCAGTGTTGGCATAGCAAAAGGGAGGAGGGGTTCTACTATAATTCTTTCTTCATGACAAAAAATAAGTCATTGTATGGATGTGGAGGTTGTTTATCTGGACCATCAGGATGGTGTCCATGGCAAACACTCTTCTAGCAGTTGAAAAAGATGACCAGTACTGGACAGTGGTTTACGTCCACTGTGAACTAAGATAGGTCAGAAGTATGTGCAGGTGAAGTCAGGCATTTTGAACAGTATCTTATGTAAACAGGGAGATGGCCATTCTTTACTTTACAAAGAAGCAGTTGTGACTTTAACGTTGGGCATTGCTAGTGCGAGTCAGCTCTTTAGCTGCCTGGCTCATCCAGTTCTTTTGTCTACAGCCTAAGCAGAGTAGTTCTTCTGTGTAACAATTAGGATTTTCCCCCTGAATTCTTCTCAGAGCTGAAACATAGTTCTGCTCACTGCCAACAAAACAATGTCTCTGACATCCACTTCAGCAAGTTGACATTTGGGTGATTTTTCAGCTTGTTCCTGATATCGCAGCTAAGTGAGCTGATGTATGCCTTTCTGTGGTCAAGGTAAGGGGCTTCAGGGTTTATTTACCTTAATCTTTCAGGCATAGCCAGCCAAAGAGATTTTGACTTCAAGGTCATGCTTGTCTATGAAAGCTCTTCCTATATTATGAGCAGATTGCCTAATCCATTGTAACCTAGAAACACTCTGCAGCACAGATTTCTTTTATAGGATTCTGCTATTCTCTGGTGAGTGAGAGCAGTCCTGGCTCATAGTAAGAGCAATGACACATGCGCACCTTGTCCAAGTTTCCAGTGTGTTGCACTGACAGTTCCATCTCTGCCTCTAATGCCTCTGCCTTCTGCTTATTTTGGAATAATCTAATGAAACTGAAGCAAGCTGGACTTCTGTGATCTTACATTGCTGTCACTACATATAGTCTTTGAATCAGCTGATTCCTGTGTTGTTGACACGGTTTACACTCTTTAAAGGGCTGGTCCAGAGCATACCCTACTGTCAGACATTATTTTCCCATAAGGATTTGGACTTTATTCTCATTATTCCTTTACTCCAGCTCTTTCTCATCTTCTCATGAAAACGACTTCCTTCATTGCTGTTACTGTTGTAGATCAAGGAAAATTCAAACCCTCGTGAGCTGTATTCTTTAAGGTTAAGCTATCCTTGGAATCTACCTAGTTTCTTCTTAAAGCAGTATCACAGTTCCATCTCTATCAGCCTGTATTTCTTTCCCCCAGATGCCTGCTTTAGTCAGGAAGATCCTATACATAAGTGGATTTTTGTATGTCCAGTCCAGAAAAGTTAAATACTTTTGACTATTCCCAAGTATAAATATCAAAAAAGGAAAATGCTCTGTACAAGACTGCAGTGATTTTTGTAACTGGTTGAACCCTTGTTTGTTGCCTGAGCATGTTCTACCTGGACTGAAAAAACTTCTGTGTTAGGAATTCATCGATTTAATGCCAAAACTAGTGCTGTAGACACAACTTTACCAAACCTTGTGCTGTATCTCAGGGTTCTGGGAGCCATTTAGTCTCATTTCAGTCTTACTCCTTGACAGAATTCTCAGTCAAGTAATTTGGTAATTTGAAGATGTTTGCTTGGAGTTACTCAGAAGGGGAGTGTTATTTTGGGAACTTGTGAAGCATTTTGGTGAGATTGTTTACTAGTAATCAGTGATGTTCCAGACTTGCATGCTTCATGTCTGTCTCTCTCCCATCCATCCTTCTATTTTCCGTCCAGGTAGTTGAGGAGTGACTGAAATGACAGCAGTCATGTCTGCAATGTCATGGCCTGGGTAAGGGAGGGTAAAAGCGAGAGAGTGCTCTCTAACGATATTCTAAGCAAAAAATGATCCTGCCTGGACTGATGAGACCCAAGGACACCCACCTTTGGAAGGCACAGGTGGATTAAACATTTAAAAAAAAAAGTTAGTATCAGTAACCTGTCTTTATGTACTTAATGTACTGAGAAAGCCTTTGAATGTGTTCAGAAAGGAATCTGACTAAATGAGATTTCTAAATTGAGGTATACAATGTCTGCTTCTGAAGGCCTTCAGAGCTACCTCACTCATAAATCAAATTTGCCTACCTTTCTTCAGAAAGCCTGCTTCATTAGACACCTGAGACCTAAGTGCAAGTTAGATGTGTGCAGTAGGTAGACCGGATTCTAGTGTATATGCAAGTCTTAAAATGACATTCAGCTGCTACATAATGCTGGGAGAATCTAAACTTGATGGGTATTCTAACTTATAATGTTAACATTCCCAAAGTCTTAAAAAGGTGTTCTTCAGCAAGACCCAGTTTTTATGCAACAAGTAGGCGCCTGCCTTCTACCCAACAAAGGTTCAGAAACTAGGCACTACTTAATGTGTTTTTCCTTAGAGAATCTATCAATGTTCTTTCTCGCAGTGCTCCTAGAAGACTGGATTCTCCGGCAAAAGGATACAGTGCTGAGTGTTACAGAGGATTACTATGTTTTGTGTAGTTATCTGTTGGCTAGAGCATTTGTCCAGATGTTGGAGCAGCATTTGGAACCTGTGATGCTGTTTCCCAGACCCAAGGAGGCTTCCGAGCCAGTTGCTTGCAGAGTCAAGCTCGCTCACAGTTCCTGACCTAGCTGATGTTTGAATTCCTTTCTCCGCAATGGCACAGCTTCAATAGAAGGGGTGGAGAGTGGCCCACCCAAGAACAGCCTATAGCCTGGCAGTTGGGGCACTCTCCAAGGAGGTGGGAGATGTGATATCCTTTAGGCAAAGAAGGGAATTCTGGGAGATGCAAGTTCAACCTGGGTGAGTGTTTGAGCCTTTAGGCTATTGTATAAAAGGGGCAGCAGCAACACCCTCTTCCCCATCTTTAAAAAGAAAAGTGAATCCTGTTAGGATTTTAAAAGAAAAGGCGTAGTCGCCTGCCTTTGAAACAAGCTTTACAGGTTGTGGATCCCAAGTGGAAGCAGACACCTCCCTGTAGCTCTGTGGAATTATTTCAGTGGGCTTCCTGCTGAGTAGGCCAATTGTTTAACTAGGTGATTATTTTGTATCTTATGCTAAGGTGCCACATTCCTTCTATCCAAATCAGAGGAAGCTTTAATTTTCAAACTTTCTAAAAGTTATGGAATGCAGAAAGTGAGACTCTGTTCCTGCCAGTTGCGCTTGGAGTAATAGGCAGTGCCAAACAGCAGTTCAGGCTAGGGGGTTTTTGTGTAATATGGCGGTCTCCAACAACCAGAGTGGAGCATGATCAGTTGTGCGGATAATTTAATCTGTGATGGGAAGATTAATTGAGGTTTAGCATAACCTTGTTTATTCTAAATTTACTTTGCTGTTCTTGTTCCTTTCCAGAGCTTTTTATTAATTTGGGAGCAGTTTGAAGATACGAATCACCACAGCTACCATTCACACCATGGCTTAGCAAGTGGACTGCTCATTGGCCTCAGAGTTTGCCTAGCGTTGTCACTGGCTGGTGGTCTTTACCAGATCATCACAGTGGAGAGAAGCACGCTGAAAAGGGAGTTCTATATCACCTTTGCCAAAGTATGAGTTACATCAAGGAATCTAATCCCTTCTGCTGTAAATATCATTGTGGCATGCAGTTGACTGAAGTGCTAAACTATTTTCCTCCATAAGAAAGCTAATGTTTAAGTGTCTGATTTGATTAAATTGCACCCTGTCATCATACTCTGAGTAGTCATTTTAATTTTACAAGGAGTATAGAGCTTTTTTTAAACAGAAATCCCACCTTTCTTTGTGTGGTTTTTGTTCTGTTGATTGAAAATTAAACAATGGGTTCATAAAATAGACAGAAATGCAAATGCAGTTCCTCTGTCATCTCTTTCTTCTAAACTGGCGTGTAGTCATTTTATAACTTATACTCATCTTCTCTTTCAGGCCTGCATTCTCTGGTTTTTGTGCCACCCATGTCTTGCAACCATTTCGGTAATATTCAGAGAATATCAAAGAGAAAAGGTATGTACAGACATGATAAAAGAGGTGGAATTTGAATAGTAGTTGTTCTTCATGTTCAGTGTTTGTTAGCAAACTCATGCTCTTAGGCTGTTAATCTTATGACCCCAAAGCAACTTGAAAAGTCTTAGTCACACAGCTCTCATTGATGCTAATGTGAGTCATATTTTACAAAGGCATATAGGGTTTGAATCATCTAAGGGTAATAATCACTCCTAGGTTAAGGGCGGGGGGGGACGGGACTGTTAAGTCAAAGGAAAATGTGGAGGGGGTGTTTTGTTTTATTGTTTGCTTGTTTGTTTTTTAATTAAAAACACCTTGGGGATTCTTTTAACAAAGCTAGTAGAAAGATAAATCAGTGAATTTCTTTTTTTGTTGTTTGCTTTTTAGTCTTCGTTTAAAAGCGTTGTGTAGCTAAATAGGTCAGGGAACCTGTAGCTGAACTGTATTCTTTAGATTAAGGATTCTATCCAAATATGTAGTTTGGTTTGTAAGCTCTAAACAGTTGAAAACAAAGTTGGACTCACCTGGTTTTCTCAGTTCTTAAACATATTGAGAACTAGAGAACTAGCGTGTGGAGCCTGCTACATTCAGATAAAGTGCACTGCTGTTCTCAGGAGATTGACTACCTCATTCCAGGGTACAGTTTCCTTGTTTTCTTTGTGGCTGTAACTACCTGTGCACATCTGGAAATTAAGCTTTTATTTGTGCAGAGGATATGTTAGGAAAAGAAAAAGGTTCCACTAAAAACATATAGTAAACTAAATACCACATTTGATTTAAAAAATAAATTGAGGGAGGAAAAAATGACTTCTCTAAAGCTAGAGACTTTTTGTTGTTGCTTGACGAAAACATCGTCAGGGCAGGGGGACAGTCTCTAGAGGTAGGATCAGTAAAGGAAACTTTTGCAATATTTTGAGATTTTTAGCTTACTGAAGGGAGATTAGAGTTGCTCTGGTCTTGTGTTTGGGCAACTTTAACCATTGTGTGTGGCTGCAGTTGCTATCTTATGTTAATCTAGCTGTGTCTCCTTCTTTAAATGCACTTCAGTATAATAACAAAATGCATGACCAATAAATGCCATGTTTCTTTAAGAAAAAAACAGCTATTTCGAAAGACTCTTTTGTACAAAAAAACCCAACCTTTGACTTTTGCTTTCTCAGAAATGGTAGTTACCTTTATGCATTTGCCTTACACATCTTTTTACAGATGAAGAGGCTTGCACTGAAAAGAGGTCTGGCTAAGTGAGGCTGATAAATCACTATCCTCACAGCTCCATGATTGTGCTAGTGGAAAGCATTGCTGGTTTTGTTGTTTTGTTCTTTTTTCTTGCTGTGTCTGTTGTAAGAAAGAATATCTAAACATCACCTCTGCTTGTGAAGCTGCATGGGTGGTGAATTGCAAGCCTGAAATTCCCCAGAACAGAGACCGCCAGGAGGGTTATGTGACTTGCCCAGGGCTATCTACCGATTTAAAAACACCCAGGTGTGAGAGTCTGAATCTTGGACTTGAGATTCATGTTCAAATCTTTTGTAGCTGCAGCAATATTAAAAGGCTTAAAGTTAAACCTCAAGCACTTGCACGGTATGCTCATATAAATTTATTTTGAGCTGTTTGGTGCAGAGTTTTTTCACTTACTTTTCCTTTTCTCTTTTTTTTTTTGTCTCTAGATTGTTACCATAGGTGTTATCCTCTGTCAGTGCATCTCCATGGTTATCCTCTACAGACTTTTTCTATCTCATAGTCTATACTGGGAAGTATCTTCACTGTCATCAGTGACATTACCACTAACAGTATCCTCTGGACATAAAACTCGACATCACTTCTGAGATGTTTAGGATGAATACATTATGTAGTAAATGTGCAATAATGACCTAAATACACAGGTATTTTTGTCACAGGTGTGTGATACATTGGTTTCGCTGGAAAACTGAATGATAATATTGGAGCACTTCACAGACCAGACCTTTGGTCTGACAAGGTCCCTAGATTAATCTGCTAAAAGTATTGTGGAGTGGAAAAATCCATAACTTGAATGATTTTATAAATATTGTTTGTGTGGCATGTGATGCTGAGCTGTATCACAGAAAAATACAATGAATCTTTTCTCTCCCATTCACAGCCATAAAAATTGTCTTTAATTTCTATCAATACTAAATTTGAAGGTCTTATAAAATGCAGTTGTTAAAATATCTACAAGCTCAAACAAGTCTGAAATAGGCCAGTTGTGAAATTAGTGTGCTGCATAACGATGACTGCAAGTTATTTTATTTTCATGCTTTAGTGAAAATGCATTTTAGGTATAGGTATAAAAGAAGGGGAAACAAAAGAGGGAGATTCCTCTAGAAAACACATGTAAAATGTTCACAACTGACTGCAAGAAACTTTCCTTTATTATTGGTGTAAAAGAAAAACCTTTTTTGTAACTAATGTTCATACTGGTTAAAATTTTAATGGGAATGAAAATAGGGTTTATATCTGCCTTTTTGAAATAAATGTAACTAAAAATTTCATCCAGTAATGAAGGTCTAAACAGTATTTGAGGCTTAGAAAACAGCAACATAAAGGTAATTAAAACAGCAGGCTCGCATCTTTTAAAGGAGAAAAAAAAAAAAAGGCAAAGAAAATGGAATGGGTGATGTGGTACTAGAATTTTAATCCTGATATAATTCATTTCTGTTACATTGAGGATTCAATCATAATTAAGCCATATACACAGATTAAATTAACAGAAGCATTTCAAATAAATGTTGGTTTCAGTCATCAACTACCCATGAATTCCTGCCCAAGGATACTTAATCAGGATTAAATTTTCTATGAATAATTGAAAAACAAAATACTCACTGGATTTGTTATAATCCATGTTGGCACTGGGTTCTAAGTAGTTGCCATCTTCCATCCATTGTAATAAAGCCATACTACTTTGTGATGCCCTAGCATTCAGAAAGCCATTGTAAATATATACTTTACTGAAGTGCCTATTTATTGAGTATGATTAAATCATGCTGACGGGTGTTTTATTTCCTTCGTAAGAAGAACATACCTATTGCCTATTAAGACTAAAATATTTCTTTTTGGATTTAGTTTACTCTGTCGAATTTTAGACTTCTTTTAATATATGTGTGTTTCTTCACAACATGGATTTTATTTTCTAGAAAACAAATGTTTGCTGCTTCTTAACAGTGTTTATTTAATTATTTCTCTACGAAAATGTGAAGATACCAGGGTTCTAGCTTTAAAGTAGCCCTAACTTTTCCATTCACGTTTGCCTCAGTTGCGAGCATAGTTAAAACACAAGTCTGTTCCATTTTAGTTTAGAGGCAAAACTAGTCATTTGCCTTTGACTAAGGCAAAATGGCAACATGACAAAGTTGCTCATTAAATCATCTCCTTTCTTATTGTTTGTAATTCAGATCAAGAATGGCAGGTTGAGGCTGGAAAAGATGAGATATTATGATTTCACACAATCTTCATAATGATTAAAAGATTAATTATTACATTCCTCTGATAACCACACAAAAATATTATTGGTTAAAACTTCAGTCTTTATTTCCCTGCTTATCTCTGTACTTTTCATCTTCTCAAGAAAAAAAGCATCCTAGTTTTGATAAGTCTCCAATAATGCTATAGAAGAGTTCTATCTGTCCTCATGTATAAGACATGAAATTCATGCATAAAATAGAATTTTCTGATAAACACAAGAACTATTTTACAGTTTACGATCCATCATGATAAAAGTTTTAATTTATGTAGAAAAAAACTGTATATGACTTTGGGAAGAGGCACTCTTTTATTCTCCGGAAGTATTTTCCTCCTTCCTCTAGTCCTCTGACTTCAATCTGTCAGTATTAAGGTAAATTATGCCTTCATTTCCACCATATAAATATACCCTACAACAGTTCATAAAATGAATTCATAGTTAATCTGAGTGTAAATATGAAGATTAAGATGTTGTCTCTTAATCTTTTCCAGATTACACTGTAAATCAACAGGTAACATTATCCTCTCTCAGTTTGGCATCAAATCCAATGATTTGAAAATAAAATTTTTATTTTGCTATTAATATAAGTGTAGCAATTAAATAGCACTCTCTCATGGTAAGCAGTACAAAGGACATGCATTTCTGCCCAGGTATAACCAACACTCACCAATTTTATGTTATTAGATCATTAATGTGTACTGCAGCAGTAGGTGAGTATGACTGCAGTAATATTCAAGATGTCAGTTAATTTGGGTCAAGATATCTTTGGGGGAAGTCTTCAAGTATGACTGACTTACAAAGCTTCATACTTACCTGTACTCCAGCTTGCAGTTTACTGCTTCTGGATCATGCCCGAAGAGTGGTTTGACTATATGAAAGCCTCTCTCTCTTCATGCTCACTTACATCTTCTGTGAGACCAGCTGATAAGACCTTGCTTTTTTCATGCTTACTCACAGTTACCCATTTTATCAATTTGGTTTCATAACCTCATCTTGAAAGAACAGCTTCCAGCCTTCTTTCAGTTGTCTTTGATCAGTGCATCCTGCCTGGAAAACTTTTTTTTTTGGTAATGGAAAGCATGTTTTAGAAAAAGAGAAAGAAAAAAAGTTTTCTGTGACAAAGTGGAGATCTTGCATACATCTGAGGAACTTACGATGCACCCTACATCAGTTATGCACGAAGTGACAGCCGTTGACAAAAGCACTCCTGCGGTACGCCCGTAGCCCTGGTCTGTAAGCGATGTGGGTTTGTGCCTGCTGAAAGCTGTTGCGTACCTGGGGAATTCTTGGGGAGGGCTACAGCAGCCCCAGGCTCCCTCCTGCCTCACTGCTGTAAGGGGCTGAAGCGTGTTCCCCCTGAAGGCAGCCCTGCCACCTCAACAGCACTGTTTAGTTGAGGTCAAATGGTGACATCTCACTTGAGAGTTTCTGTGCATCAGGCAGTTCTCTTTTAAATAAAGCTGCAATTACAGAGTATACTGATTCTCTTCCCCGTGTGTTTCGGCGCTCGGAAAAGATAAGTGCATATTGACATGACTGCAAACTGAAGTCAGCTGTGCTCTACAGAAATCCTCTTCTCTGTGCGAGAGGGCATCTCCTTGCCAGCCATTGCCTTTTCTACTGGCACAGATGCCAGTTTGCGTCAATTATGATGTATTGGTTGTGGGGGAGGATCCCAGTTCAGGAGAAATGAGGGTGAGATCACCAACTCTGTCTACGAGACCCCCCAGAAGCTGTGAGGAGGGAATCATCTTGCGTTGCTCCCAACCAGCGATACGGAGGCTGGAACACAAGTACCCTAAGCTATTCGCTCCCCTGCTGTGTAGAATGCGTTTATTGTACATTTATTTAAAGTGCTCCAGGTAGGAAAATGAATATTTACAATTAAGTCTATGTAAATGGAAGTGGAAAGGCTTGATTGGAAAAATATCAAGTTTCTAATACATATTACTACACGAAGACCTCCCACACGAGACAAACATTTCTAGTTGGATCTAACGAATATTCCTTTCTGGTTCCTATGCCAATGGAGAGCCATGGAAGTATCAAACTCTTTTTGTTTGCGTCTCAGTCCTCGACATAGCTGGAAGAACATTTTATTTGATTTGGCTCTAGTTTATTCTGTGCGATGTTATGCTTCTAGCTGATACTTTTTAGAGAATACAGTAAATGCTTATTGGGCTGGTCAATGCTTTTAACCCTGTTTGTGCGACTATGCAATGTACAAAGGGTAAGTGTCAAAACGGTGAAAATCTTGAGCTATTTTCAAAGGGTTGTTCTTTTCTAACAGCATTGATATAACTATACTGTCATTTTCCGATGAACAGTAAGCTCCAATTCCATTCTTTTTTAGAACATAATTTTCTGCACATCTTTTTCCTGTGTTGCAAATTCCATCTCTCCCACTGTGCTCTGTCTCTCTCCCCTCTCCTCTCCCCCTCTCTCACACGTGTGATTTTGAGTGTAATGGGTGTCATTTCTCTCTCTATCTCTCCATCTGTTCCCACGATCAACACTCACAGTCCAGCCCCTACTTTGCATCTAGTATGCGTATTCTCTTTATCCTTGGTCTGTTTTGATTTCACGCTTTTCCTGTATCTCCTTTGCCCTCTCTACCACGTCTTTAGTCTCCCTAGCCATCAGAGACCTGAGGGTGTGGTTTGACATCGCAGCTAATTTGAGCCAACTGTTAGCTGCCAAAAAAAAGTGTCCCTGTTCCCCTGGCTGCACGCTGTTCTTGCTTCCCTTTAACTGACACTGGCTGTCACCTAGCAGTTTGAGTGAGGTGGAGTTGAGGCATTAAACTGGTAGAAAACTCAGCCTTTAGCAGCAGCAGAAGAAAAAACAGTTTTCAGTGGTTTTAGCTCACCGAACCAGGTCATCAGGGTCTGATGAGTACTGGTGGCACCACTGGGGATGGGGTAGAAAAGGCACATCGAAGGGGGTCAAGACCCCCTTTAGAAGGGCACCTGCAAGGTCAGTCCATCTTCTACAAACCGTCGATCAGCCTTGTAACTCCTCCATCGCGCTCTCTCCTGTATGTCTTCTGCTGCACTTTGCATGCTAAGGATTGGCCTGTCCCTTCCCTTAACAGCTCTTTTGCAACAGTAGTGTCAGAAGAATTAAAAAAAAAAAAAAATACTTTAAAGTTTTTTTAAATGAACAGGGTCAGTTGTGCCTTTGCAGCCTTACAAAAGGGACCAGGAGGCATCACAAGCAGCCCCCAGTTCGAGGACGGAGTTTTGAGTGGAGAAAAAGACAAGCACCATGAAAACAGCCATGACCAACAGTGGGTGCCAGTTCTTCACAAGATGGCAGGACTGTGGTAGAAGGCACCCGAGGATGTCACCCGGCTTTTGACAGGGTCTGCCTGCGGGCAGGGAGAGACTCCATCGGAACAACTGCAACCCAAAAAGCAAAGGTTTCCAGCAGCGGGTGCCCTGGAAGGCAGTTTTTATCTATCGGTTTGTTAATCTGCTGAGACCTATGGCTTTGTGAGGCGGTGGTAGGATGGCCAGGATCTGTCTCGCCTCACAGTCAAGTGCTGAGGAGTTTTGCCCAGGCTGGTGAGTGAGTTTGGCTTTTAATGCTGGTTCCACAACACCTCCCCCCCCAAAAAAAAACTTTGACTGATGGAGACTACAAATGAGCCCAAAGACTGTACATGTGCCTCGTTAGAATAGATACTTTTTTTGCCTGGTTTCTGACCCTTTGAGCCTCTTTTAAAACAATGGCATTGTTTTCAAATCAAATTTTATAAAATGAACATTGGCATTGTTAAGAAGAGATCAAAATTTACATAAGACTTCTATTTAACCTATTGCCTATGAAAATTTACTTCGGGCTGAAACTTGTTTTCCACAGTTTACAGCATACAAAACAAATGGTTTTTAAAATTTCCTTACTTATGAGTACCTTAAATTGTGTTTTCTAAAAGGGAAAAAAAAGTCTTGGAACCTTACCAGTTTAATTTGCATTTTGGCTCTGATGTAACTCAAAATAGATTAGATTAAAAAAGGAAATTTGGCAAGTGATTACTCAATTACATGATTTTACTGCTTTGGTATTTTGAAAATAAAAAATGAACAGATCTGTTTTACTTTGAAAAGTGCCTGATGCACGTGTGCTGTAACCACTTTTCAGAAACCATATGGAAGGTTCCCTACACTGCATATGGCAACGCTACCCAGTGCTCAGATACGTATTCCTGCGACAGACTACACTAGCTACGCAGGATCCAGTCAGGTCAGGGATTTTAACGTACGCATTCAGATAATAGCTGTGTAGAAGCAATGCAGGGTAATGTGTTTGGTGTGTAAGACATGGGAAGTTCACAGTGATGGGGCTGCATTGCTCCTTGTTTGTAGAAAGGAAATACAATTGCTTGGAGGTAGTGCCAGGCCTGGAATTTGGGGAAGTGAGACAATTTAGATGGGGTCTATATTGTACAAGACATAAAGGTGAGCAGTATCAACAGATACTTTTAAAATATTTCATCACCTAGAGCTATGGATACTTGATCTTCGCTGTCCCTTCCTCCTGACCCTTGGTTCCCATGCAATCATGTCTCCAGCCCTTCCCTGGTAGCTGCTCATCCCTAGCCTTCGTGCCAAGGGGAGGAAGCCTCTGCTCTTTCCTGGAAGAGCAGGGACGCAGTGACAAATTCCCTAGAGTAAATCAGCACTGATCCTCCACCTGGTGAGGGACGGAATGGGGCTGTGCCTTCAACTGACAATCATCAGGGTCATCATCAGGATCATCTGTTATTTCTGTCACCCTGTTTTCACTAGTGAAGTGGTAGGGGGACAGAGAGCATCTGTCCCTGGTGCATTCCCTTGGAGTGCCTGGGGCTGTATTTGTGCCTTTCAGGTCTCTGGTACATGCAACGGTTTTGCAAATGTATGTTTGGTACCATGATCTGGTCACTCACCTGTCCTGTCCTGTAGAGCTGCTTTGGTTCTTGGAAGTTTCTCCATATGCACGCGTGCAGCTGTCCCTTCAGCGCAGAGCGCCAGCATCTGCGCCTGTTCCTCCAGCGCAAAGGCAGCTTGCATGGTGGTGAGTTTCGATGGAATAAACAGCAATTTCAAACAACACCAACCTTACTTACTTACACCCCTGCCCTGACAAACTCTAGCTCTCCCAGTTGGTTTTAGACCAACTTAGGGTTAAGTCCCTCAGAACACTAATCTCAGTGCAGTAATGATGGTGCAGACCCCAAGTCCTGGTGCATGAAAAGCAAAATATGCCAGTGAGTTGGTAGAAAGGAATCAATGCCTTTGAAACAGTGGTGTGGAGGTGATGGAACACAAGGTTTCACAGGGCTGTCCAGCCTGTCGAGATTTGGCAAACTGGCCGTTTGAAAACAGGTCCCTGCCCAGATGTCCCTAATGCAACG
Organism: Tetrax tetrax; assembly: GCA_009806455.1. Lineage (NCBI taxonomy): Eukaryota > Metazoa > Chordata > Aves > Otidiformes > Otididae > Tetrax > Tetrax tetrax. The sequence continues at coordinate 15,826 of WHYT01013772.1, read as the reverse complement.
CCTGCTGCAGAGGGGCAATTGTTCTGCTGTCGCAGCGGGGAGACCCTGCTTCTGTCCTCCACAAAGTAGTTTAAGAGTTACACAGCATGTGAGGGTTGGTTGCCCTCTGTACGTCTTGGTTCATCCTGCTGCCTCTCACAAGCAAGTGGTTTTGTAGCCTGATTGTTGGTGGGCCTGCTTCTGAGAAATCCGCGAGATGAGCCTCTGTTGTCCAAAACAAAGCTCTTCCCAAGGCTGGCTTGATTTCCCTCACGTCTCCACTTTTCTCCTGTGTAAAATGCAAAGTGATGGCCTTCAGGAATCTCCACTGCCATGCCATTGTCACTGATGTCATTACTGCATGAGGATCGTTGCTGCTTATCCTCAAGAAGAATTAAATTTTCCCTTCCTTCCTACCTTTTGTGGGGACAAGGGGCGAGCTCAGACCCTGGTCCCCACCCCTCCAAGACAGCAAGCTGTGTTGGTGCTGGCACTCTGCTGATGGCCTGAGTCACCCCGGGGCTGACAGATGGACAAAGCACGAAGCCTTGAACCAGCACAGCTGCCATCAGCTTGATCTATTTCTGCAAGGGGGGAATGGACGTGCGGTTGCCTGAAGCTGACCGCCTTAAAAAAAATTAAAAAAATTTAAAAGAGAGTTTTCTACCCCTTGAGTTTGTGCCAATTAGACTGTGAGTTTCGATTTCTTATCTCTGAGGTCTGTTACCAGCGGTGTGTATACACGGATCGCACCATGGCGAGTGACTTTGTCACATCAAGCGACAACACGTTTCTTTGACGGGGTAGCGGCAGATCTGGGGCTTCTGTTCTGGAGATGAAGGTAGGATGACAGGACCAGAGCAGGGGAGGGAAAAAATCGCCTCCCGGGCACCGTATCACGGTGGAATCGTTGCAATTAATGTATTATTCAAAGTCGAGATTTTGCAGCTTGGTCTTGAAGTTATCTGGGAAGTTCCCTCTTCCCCGTCGCGCGTGTGGTTGTCCCGGGCGAGTGCCCTTACGGCTGACCCCTTACCCGCCAGCCGCGGCTCTTAGAGGAAGGGACGCCCAGCAGCGCCGTCAGAAGTGCTTTTAGCAGCGCATTCGGCTCCGTTCGTGAAGCACGACCGCGACAGCGCAGGGCCCGTAAGGATCCGCACCCCTCCTCGGCGCGGCGACGGCGGGGAGAGACGGGGCCGTGCCCCGTCGGGGCTGGCGACCGCCGACCCGGACCGCGCTGCGCCGGGCTGCACCGGCAGCGCTTCCTCTCCGGGGCCGGACCCCCGCCTCTCCTCCGGGGAAGCAGACCGGGGGCCGGGACGAGAGGCTGCGGGCACCGCCGCTGCTCGGACTTATCCACGGCGGGGAGGCCGCGCAGGGACGCGGGGCGGGGGCGGCGCCGCCAGAGGGGGCCCTTGGGCCGCTGCGCGCCGCCCCGCCCCGCGCAAACGGCTGCGCGCGGGCCCGGCCCCACCGGCCCCCGGCATGGGGGGACGCGCACCGGACGGGCCTGGCCGGGCACCGAGGGTTCCGCTCGGGGTCGGCTCTGCCCAGCCTGGCCCGGCTTGACCCGACCCGACCCGACCCGGGTCTGCCCGGCTCGGCACGGCACGGCACGGCTTGGCACGGCACGGCGCGGCTCAGCTCGGTTCGGCCTGGCTTGGCCCGACCCGGCCTGAGCCGACCCGACCTGGCCTGACTCGGCTTGGCCCGGCCCGGCCTGGCCCGTTCCGGCCTGGCCTTGCCGCAGCTCCTGTGCCCGGCCCAGCGCGGAGCGGGCTGAGCCTCCCCGGGGCCGTGACGCGGGACACGGGCCCAGCCGGTCTGGGCGAGCAGCCCCCACCCCACCCGAGTTCCTGTTCCTTTCCCCTAGGGCTCGGGTTTGGGTCCTGTGTCGTGTCCCCCTCACCACCCCAGCCTACAGCTGTGCTGATGCACCTGCCCCGCTGCGTGGCACGCTCGGGAAAACCCGGAGCGCGGCGGGTGTCGAGTCCCAGCGAACGAGCCGAGGGAGACAGGAAGGGAGCCGGAGAAGTTCGGGACGAAAAGTGTGAAATAAAGAAAAAAAATAAAATAAAATAAAAAAGAAAAAACAAAACAAAAACAACAAACCACGAGCCTTTAGAAAAATCCTGAACGCGCGCGTGTGTTTTCCTTCCTGCCAAAGCAGGATGTCAAATACTGTCCTTTTCCTCCTTTTTT
>WHYT01013771.1:120206-138035 GCA_009806455.1 Tetrax tetrax | reverse complement strand
CCCCATCAGCATCTTCCTGCCACCACGCACAGCACCCTGCAGCATGTGTCCCAGCACATCTGCCAGGATTCGGCCACCCCAAGAACTCACCCTCACCAGCCTCTGGTAGGCTCCCATCCTCACCAACAAAACCAAAGCCTCCGCACCCACGGAGGGTTTCTTCCTAGCATCATGCAGCAGAAAGGCGGCTTCTTGTTCTTTGCCGCTTCTTGGCAGGGAACTCTTCCAAACTCCAAGAACATGAGCTGTAATCTTGGCAGAAAGGGACGTGCGTATAAAAATCACCACTCTGTCAAAACAGAAAAATAATGCAGGAGCTGATCTGTGCACATTAATCCGCTGCAGTCAATGAGGAGACAATTTCCCTGGAGAAAGTCATGCATTAAAAGCAAGAAGAAAAAAAAGAGGGAAGAAAAAAAGATTAATGTGACTTTGAAATATCACAAGCACCGTTTATCTTCCTCCTGCCACCACAGGTTTCTTGTCTTTTCTTTTTCTTTTTTTCTCCTTTTTATTTTTTAAAATACAAAGAGCCTTAAAATTCACTGCAAATACAGCCCTTCTGCTTCAGATGTGCAAACACAGGTGCATTACAGTATAGCAAAAATATAAATATAGTACCACCTGCTCTCTCAGTATACAACCTTAACATTTTTAATTAATTGAATTCAAAAAACCCCGCAATTGCTTTTCACTGCCGTAGCCTTCTAATTACACTCAGAGTAGATGGATGTTTCTCGGAGCTCCTACTTATGCCAGCAATTTAGTCACACGCAAAGTTCAGACCTTGGTACTTCTGTGTCTGCGTCAAAGATGAATGCAAAACACTGCTCACCAACACACATGCAGGAACAGACAGAGTCCAGGCTGTGTCATGGGCATGATCAGAAATTCAAGTACACATTTCTTTTCTAGTGCAGGACTAAAACATTTTGCTAGTTTAAAAAAAAAAAACAAAAAAAAACAACTAAGGTTCAACCTATGTAACATGAAGACGACAGACACACTTAGAAGGGAGGTGAATTGCGTGAACTCAGCCTCTGGCAATCCCGAAACAAATGAGCTCACCATACCATTTATATTCTCATTTTCCTTTTACACATATCCCATAGATCATAAATATACATTAATAACTGTAACAGTCAAAGTTTACATTCAGCTGTAACATTTAGGATCAATACTCTTCAAATGACCTTTAATAGTAATGAGCTGCCATAACACTGTCTTGAGGACATTAAATTTTTATTAGAAATACTTTATTACAAATGTTCAAACCTGTCTCCTTGCACTTGTGCACCCATACAAATATTCTCCCGCTATTATATTTTTCCTTGACAAAAGAAAAAAAAGCAGGTCTTCCAAGGTTTTTGAAAAAAAAAAAAAATGTGCAGTGTGAAGGCTTTAGGTATTTCACATGTTCAGATGTTTTTTAATCAGAACCCATGAGTCAGGGGTTGGAAAATCACCCACTTTTCAAAGTGATAAATAGGAATTGTTCCCACACGGCTTGAACAGGACAGGACTGAGCTCCCGATTACCATAAGCCCTCAGTTCGAGGGGATGGAGGAGGCAGGCGACGCTGATGCCCCAGGGGGACTGACCCAGGCCAGCATCACTTCCTGGCCCTGCAGACCACCCCGGCTCCCCGAGGAAGCCATCCAGGGGCTCAGCTCCATTCCTGCCTCTGGTCTGTGGTGGTCCCAGTGAGGACCCCCCATCAGAACAGGTCCATCTCATACAGCTCCAGCCAAATGGAAAGCTAAAAAACAAAAAGAAGGGAGGAAACAACAACAAAAATGGAAAACACCTAGTCAAGATCCATCTTTTCCTTATTTTTTTTTTAATGACCAGCCAAGTTCATAGCCAGATCATGTCCAGATTTTGCTGACTATTTTGAAAATAATTCACAGGGTGAATTATATTGGGGTCTTGTAGTAATTTATTTCTTCAGCTGCAGGTCCTGGACTCAAACTACAGAGAAATCTGATTTCAGCAGAACAATGAAACGGAGCGGATGGAGATGAAATCAAACAAAGGAAACACAGGGGAGAAAAAGAAAAATATTTCTGTGCATCGTTATTAGATGTCACCTCTAAGAGCTGCAAATTAAACACATTCAGGGCAGCACTGTGTACGGCAGTTACGTCCTTTGAAGAACCTGCCTTGGCCCAGCACAGACACCAGGCTGCTATAAGGAGCCCAGACCTGACTGGGAGGGCAGCACATCCCCGCATTTCTTGGGAGAAACATTTCAATGTTGCCTCTCTTGCTCACGCTGATCCAGATCTCAGCCTCTAAAACAGCATTTTGTGATTTCCAAACTGCACTTTCTAAATGGCAGCAACCAAACCTGAGGGAGGCAACCCCTGTAAAAGCACCAGAAAATGGCAAACAAGTTGATCAATCAATATTTGTGCTCCCTAACTCCCCTGATTTTCAGGGAGACGTATCTTCCCAAGCCCTTCGGAGAGGATTCTCCTTTCCAGCAGCAGCACCAGGAGAGCAAACAGCGAGTCGGCAGCACACACCTCCCCTCTCCCAGCAGAAGGCAAATTGCATCCCCTCCACCTTCCCAAACCCCTTATCTGAGGCAGGGCAGTGGCAGCCCCTCGCCACAACCCCCATTTCTCCCTCAGTCTTGCGGCAGCTCATTAGGGTGGAGAAAGGCTCCGGCGCATCATCTCTGTCGAAGCCTGATCTGCGACGGGCAATTCCCACTGCTTAATGACCTGAGACCAGCCGAGGTAGAGGCAAATGGGAAAGGGAATCTTCTCATTTGTTACCCATCCCCACATCCCGATAAAAAGAATGATTACACTTTTAAGTTCGAACGATTCCCTGCAGTTGTAGCCATGTCATATCTAGATTGTCTAATTTACATGCATATTCATAATCCCTGTGTATTTAATTAAATTCTTCAATCCCTGGAGTGTCTTTCCTAAACAATAGTAATTTATCTTGCACAGATAAGGGTGCCCTCGATTTATTCCACTCTGTAGCTAACAGCATTTCCTTCTGATCAAGGCTAGGAAGCAAACTTGAACAGAGGGAATCTTTAAATATATTTAAATTGCAAGATTAGGCTGTTTCTTTTTCTTTCTCTCTCACCCCAAGTTACCCTTTTAAATGATAAACACTTTCTCCTGAGTGCCGAGGAAAACCTTTCACCCAACCGCCTGATAACAGCTACATGCTCCAAATGCAAAAACACTGCCCAAAAACGCACGTTGCGAAGAGATCTCGCAGACTTGGTGTCATGAGCTGCCAAGCGGCAGGGCTTTCATCCGGCGTGGTCCACGGGATACCCTCCCCACGCACCTCTCACCACAGGCTACGAGCTCCTCTGCTGCAGCCCACTGCAAACAAGCCGCACGGTAAAAAGCTGCGGCCAGGAAGATGAAAAGCCCTTCGCCTTTCCAGCAAATATCCCTACACGAGGGGGTAGTGCTCAATGGATAACGTCCGGCATCTAGGAGACAGCCGGACAATGCACCAGACCCCCAGGGACGAGACAGCCCTTCAGAGAGACGCTGCCTCCAGACCGCTAACGCTGCTCAAGTACTAACACAGGGAACTTAATTCAGCTGGCAATTAGAACAGGGCTAAAATATTTAGCAAAGTCAAACTGATGAGAAGATTGCAACAGGGAAAGGAAAAGAGAAGAGTCTGATGCTACAGCACATTTTTTGATTGCACCGTTCTCCCACCCCATTAAATCCACAGCTCTTAACAGCTTCACTCTCCCAAATCTCAGTCGGCAGCTCCGGGACAGCATCGAAGTGCCAGTCTCTCCAAAAGCCTCTTTGGCCCCACCAGCTCTGCTGCCTCCCAGGGCGGTGCCGGCGGTCCCTGTCAGGGGAGCAGCCATCCCACCGCCTGTGCAGAAGGGACACTGCGCCCTGAGGAGACTTGGTGATAATCTTGATGCTGCAGGAGACGTGGGGCCAGGGCTGCCATTGCAAACCATCTCCTTCTGCCTTCACAATGCAGCTGAGGGCCAGGGCAGCCCTTTGGCTGGAGAGGCTGCTCACATCCAGGGAAGCATCCCTCTGCTCTGGCCCTGTTTCTTAATCTTCTCCCCAGGCATCTGCTGCTGACCACTGCCAGACACAGCGGAACCCAGCCGCCCTGTTCCCAACCGAGCCTTCGAAGTCTTTAGAGATGCTGTTACTATTTGTGAAAATGGGGTCAGGATCCTGCCGTCAGCTCCCTCCTGAGCTGCAGCGTCACCCATGCCGCAGAGGCAGCTACAGGAAAGCCCTCGGGAACAGGACTGCTGGGACTCGATGATGGACAGGCTCCAAGTCACAGCCACCAACTGCACTGTGGAGTAAAACCAACCTCCTCCCACCTGGGTGTTCCTGTACCATCTCCCAGTTTCATAAACTGACACATCCATGGGGTCCTCCTCCAGACCATCCTCGTGGCCACCTGCTTTGAAAGACCACCACATCGCATCCATGGCTTAACAACTGCAGCCCTCCACAGCTGCATCCGGCTGACACCACAAAGAGCCCCGACCCTTTACAGTCAGTTGCTTCTCCCCTCGTTCAGTAACAGTGGAAGCAATGGACAAGGAGGGTGGCGGTCTCCTTCGGCACTGGAGCAGGACCCAGCACTGCCCTGAAGGGGAGGGGGCTCATACAGCCCCCATTGAGGCTTGGCTCAGCACCCAGCAGAGCCACGGGACAGCGAGGTGCTGTCCTCCACCAGCAATGCTGAGCCTGCCCGCCGATACAGCCTGCCATTGCCAAATCCTCTTCCCCAGGAATTCGTAGCTGGATTCGGACATTCCCAGCCTGTTACTTATTTCAATGCTTTCAGCTCTCCAGAGTACAAGGACATCCTGTCTCAAACCTGCCGAGCCTCAAGCCAAGAGGACATCTGCTTGGAAAGCAGCCCCTCCAGCTGACCTGGCCCTGGAGGGCTGCATTCCCCTCTCTGCAAGATCCCAAACATACCCTTGCACCCGCAAAGCGAAGCCAGTTCACAGCAGAGACGCTAGCAAGAAAAGCCGCTCAGGCAAACCACAGCTCCCATTCCCACTTCAGAAGATTTTTTTTAGACCTTGGAAACATTTCTTCCTACTCAGAGCATTTTTAGGTTAATGGTTCATCAAACCTCACAGTCCAGGAAACCTTAGTGTGGCTGACCAGTGTGTGGGTGTCGGGACGGGTGGGGAAAAAAAAAAAAAAATAAAACCTCTTCTGCATCGGTCCTTCCCACAGCACTTGAACCACAGGCTCTGGGCTGAGCCAGGAGCCACCAGAAACAAGCCAAAAACCAGGCAGGCAGGCAAGGGAAAACCTCACCACTGCCTTGTGCCTCTTTCAGATACAGGGAATGCAGAGAGCGAGCGATCACTCATGGAAAGCATTGATCTCCTGTTCAGGATGCTCTCCAAAACCCAGCACCCTCACATGAGGAGCAGCCGCACCTGCCGAGCCCCTCTGCAAGTCCCCAGAGGTGCGGGGTGGCACCAGCAGCGCTGGGTGACGATGCCATCGACAGAGGGAACACGCAATGTCCGAACTCCTCGCCTGCACAGGAGCAGGTCTCCAGCGTGACACAACCCCGACCCCCTGCACTGACTCCATTTGGCTTGGTCCTTTTTGCCTAAGCCTTGTCTCACATGCATTACTCAAGAGTAAAACAACAATGAAGTACTGGTCATTTCAGGAAGAGCCCTTGGTATCCAGCAGCTCACCCTTCTTGAAAAACTAGTGCTTTCAAGCAAAAGCCCCAAATTTGGACAATTCCCATGAAGTCATTCCCCCACACCATCTACTCTTTTCCACAGTGGAAGGCGAGGAGCTGAGCCATGGCTAAGAACATCTGACCATTCATCTCCATCCTGCCCCATTTTTATAAGTTTTAATGATTTTCCAGGGCCTAGGTAAGACCAGGTTTTTATCACAACACAGACAGAAAGGTAATGGAGCAAGATTTCCCTCAGCCTCCCTCCCATCACGCACAGCATCAGTTGTAACACACTTCCAGTTCCCATTCTGCCTCTGAGGTAGCCCACCGCAAGCCACCGCCAAAGAGCCTCCAGCTTAAGCAAGGCCCAAGGCAGGGGAACCCTTCAAACCACGTCACTGTGCCAAATTTTAAAGGTAACAGATGTTTGCGCTGTCCGAGGGCTGTGACTCAAAGGCACCTGACTCTTCAGGCACCTGAAGATACCCACTCTTTCCACATCCTCCCAGCAACACGGTCGCGAGGTGACCAGAAACCATTTTTTCCCAAATAACCAGTAACTTCCAAACTGAGAAGCAAATATTTGCTCCCAGTACACCTCACCCGCATGTGCACAGCCTGACCTTGCCAAACACCACCTCACCCACCCCGACCCGAAAGCAGCAGAAAGCAAGGTGGCGTGCTGCTCCTCACCACCTGCGTGGGGAGGTGGTTTCAGAAGCCGTTGTCCTTGCACCGCAGAGGGCTGTGGGCAGGTGTTAACAGCAGGGTGCTGTGTCCTGGCTCTGAAACCAGCAACCTCATAAACCACTGTCTGAACATGCTCCTCAATCGCAAAAACCCTGGCTGCTATCAAGCACACCTGAAGGGGATTCAAGCCAAAAACCTGAATTTTATGTAGTGGGATGAGGTCTGTGAAGCTAAAGCAGACTGAGTCAAACTCAAGAGACGTTAGAGATGGAGAGAGCTCTAGGAAGGGGAGGCAATGCACATTTCCATGGCCATTTAGGAGGTTCTGGAAAAGCACAACAGAGCTAAGCTCCACTCTGCACCATTTCAGAGAGTGTAGCTTAAAAGCACTCCAAACCCCACCGCTCGTTCTTGGTCATCCTCAAGCACCTGCTTTGCGCCCGTTGTTGGTGAGTAATATTTTCCACAGTGGGAGGCAAGCAAACAGAAGTGGCCCACCAGAAGCCACCGAGTTCACCATCATGCTTGGTCACACACTGGTCACAGTTCCTCTCCATAGAAAACCTGCAGGAGCTTTTAAGGTCCAGTCTCACCATGAGCTAATGGGGCAGAAGAGCACACTTTACCTCACTCACCACCTTTCAAAGAAGGTAGCTGCTTAAAACAGGCCACTATTTCCTCACCCATTCTCCAGTTTCCAGAAGTTATGTCCTAACACAACAGGTCGGGCAACACAGGAGTCACGAGGAGAGAAGGTGGCTGGGGACCACGCCAAAAGCATCTGTCAACGATGCCAGCTGACCTCAGAGACAGCCAGCCTGCCGAGACCCCCAGTCTCTCCATTCAAGTTCAAGAGAGCTCAGCCAACCTCAACATCCCAAACTACCAAAACAACATTTCCAAAGTGGAGTTTATGGCCTAATTTTTCAGCTTTCAGGCCAGATGGCCCTTGTTTTAGTAAGTGTGTCACATATAGGTAGTCCACAGCTTATGGATCAAATAAGGCAGGCTTAAAAGAGGGGAGACTCAAGAAGATGATACTTCGCAACAGGAAAAAAAAAAATACAAGATTCACCTCAAAATGTAACAGACTCAGGGGACAAATTAAAAAGGGAAACAGCAAAACAGTCGCCCAACTCTTAATTCTTACATCTACCACTTTACATTAAGTTTCATCTACTGTGTATAATAAGATATATGTTCTATGATTCTATTCTATACAGATTTCTTTGAGACTTACCTGAACAGTTTTTAACCCCAAAGAAGTTTTAACTGGAAAAAAGCTGCAGTAAGAGCATCACCTCATGCATAAAGGTCTCAGAGATGCTGCAGTGTAAGCAGGTGAAAAAGTTTTAGGCCGTGGTCTGCAGACTCACACAAGAGAAGTGGCAAGAACACCCCAGCTCATTGCTGCTCACCCTCAGCTCCCCACGCACGGCCCTGCAGCTCCAGGAACATTTCAGACTTGCAGTTTGGAAATCCCTGACCCAAAGCACTTCACCAAGAGCCAGAGGCAGCAGGACAAATACCGCATGGTGTTCCCATCACCGTGCCTGCTCTGACACCAAACTGCAACCAAAGGCTACCTACTGTCTCCCAACCCACCACCCCAGCTCTTCCAACAGCAGCCCCAAACCCCAGAACCCAAGGACACTTTGCAGCTCTGCCGAGCTCCCTCATACCCCATGGACGGCCTACTACCAAATAACCAAGGCCACCCGGCATCCCCTGACCGGCTCTGCAGATCACACATTCAGGACCGTGCCATGCCACAGTGAGCTGAGGGCAAAGCCCAGTGTATTTCCAAAAATAACTCCATCCCCGTCCGGGTCCAACTCTTCCTGCAAAACACAAACCAGCCTTTTTGTCTTTTGCTAGGAAAAGGTTACGCTTTCTTGGGTTTTCTTGATCCATGGAAGGTTTATTTCCTTAGACATGGGAAACAAAACAGAGACAGAAGGCCACTGATTCCAGTGCTAAAAATCCAACAGTCCAAACAGACATTAATACAGACCTGAAGAACCTCCAAGAGCAGCAGGTCCAGAAGATGAACAAGATCCAGATATCCAAGAGCTAGCAGACAACATGAGTGAGAGAAGGGGAAGGGGAGTATATGGGCAGTATATGGGCAAAGCAATCACAGCCCCATACTAATAGTTTTGGCTTAAAGGACATCTCAAACTCACTTAGGTCATGGTGCATCTCCTGAAACCCTAGAATCCACCCATCAGATGCCATCACACTTTGTAATGAAGAACTTAAAACATGCCCAAGGAGGGAAGGAAACTGTCTGCACTTAGACAGGAAGGGTCAAACACCTCATGCTTTGCTAGGGCAGAGGAAAGAGCATCACAACTGCAAAGAACCGAGACATCCCATTCCCCTTGGGATCTGCCAGCGTCTCCACCAACCAGGAGGAAAATCAAGGTGATAAGCAACACCAGACGTCCACCAGCCGAGCAAAGCGGATGAAGCATCGCTCTGGAAACAATCAGGTTCTCTAATAACAGTGCTGCAGCCACGGCGTGAAAGGGAGGGAGGAGGAGCAGGCGGGGAGAAAGGGACTAGCTGGATATTTATCCCATCCTCATCTTTGTGTTATCAGTACCCCGGTATCAGCATTGTTCAAAATGGCTGCTTAGATGGTTGCCAGCAGCAACAACAGAATCGGTCCATCTGCTGGCATTCTCCCTAATCCATCTCAAACACTCGTCTTCTTTTTAAATGCACGCAGGGGAAAAGAGGGAAAAAAAAAAAAAGTCCGCCTTGTACAAAGAAACAGAATCCTCCTATAACACAGCCTTTTAACTAGATTTTATGCCACCCCTGTTTCCAGGACACACAGACAAAAGTTAATTTTATGATAAAAGAACCAGTGTAAGGTGCTTTTTTGTTATGAGATCAGAAAGCAAATGGAATTTGAATTGTCTGCAGTGGCATGTATCTGACAAAGATTAATTTAAACAGATATTGTCTCTGAAACCAAAGTCCATTGAATGGCTTCACAGCCTATCAACCATGCGAAAGCAGCTCCTTCAGCGGCACTGCTGACTCCACCACTTTCTTTAAAAATGGCTTAACCTATTTCTTGTAAGATAAAAGGTCATATATAGTTCTATTTTACAAACCCATAATAGCCAAAGCCACACCGAGAGAGAACAATCAGGCGAAAATAATAACGGGGGGGGATTTCCTCCCCCTTCACAGACAGATGCTCGACACTTGCTGGGTATTTTTCAAAGTGCGCCAGCAGTGAGCGGCTGCAACGTCGCCGAGATGTTTCACAACGTCCTTATAGAATGGAATAAAAACCCTCAGGGGCCTCCGCAGGTCACCGGTGCGGGACGGAGGAGCGCACCCCGGGGTGGAGATGCCGCAGCAGTTCACCGCAAAAGGTGTGGGACGTTTGTTTCGTGGGGATACGAAGCCGTAAGGATGCGAGAAGGAGCGGCTGGCCTGCCGGCTCCCTTGGTCCCCAGGCCAAGGAGGCAGGGACAGGCCAGAGGGGAGAAGCGCTGCCCCCCGGGTGCTCGCTCACCCCCCCGGCCCCTCTCTGAACACTGGGGTATTATTTCTCCCTTTAATTACAAGGAACAGATCTGTGCATGCCATCGGCAGGCTGTGCGGATGGAGACAGCTGCTCAGACTTCAATGGGACGCACGCACACAGAGGGGGGGAAAAAAAAAAAAAAAGAAAAAAAAGCTGCAGAAATCCAAATCCTGCAATTTCTTCCCTTTTCATTTCCAGTTTATACAGAGCACCGCAGGGAAAACGCTACCAGACAGTTTCAGAGCATTTGATACCGCAACGACCCAGCTTTGGGAAAAGAACGAAGGAGAAGCAAAATAAAAGATGACAGCCAAAAGCGCTTTTAATATAGTTTCAGCACTTTCAAGAGAAAGCTTCTGTACACAGAGCAGCCAATGAACTGTTACCAAAATAAACACAACTGGCTCTAAAAAAATCAAAAATTTCTTTCTGATGATAAAGAAAATCAAAAGCGACGAGAACCAGCGAGTGAGACAGAATATACATTCATTTTTCATACTCCAGACACACTTCCTTTAATTTGGCATCCAAAACCACTGTAGTTCATTAATGCAAGTTTTATTTATCTCAGGAACCCATTCGTTGCTCCGCCACCCCTTTGACAGGGCACTCGTCTTCATCAGCGCAGCCGCACAGCCAGGGCATGGCACGTGGCACCTCCTGCGATCCCGGCCTTTAAAAACCACCTAAAACCAGTAACGGCCATTACTGGCATCGCGAGCAGTCACGCACGCGCCGGCATCAGCTGAAGGATGGAGGCCAAGGCTACTGGACGGCACCTGGAGGGGAAGTGCAGCCTGTCTTGACCTTGCCAAGCTCCCAGACACCAAGTCTCCGGCATTCCCACGGGGAATCCCTTTCCCACAGGGAATCCCTTCCCCACAGCAGCTGCAGGGCAGGGACACCACCTCCAGGTGCAAAGACAGCAGCCAGGCAGATACCACGCCACACCCCGCTGAGTGAACCTCAACGACGATTAGCGGCCCCGGGTCAAGCGAGCCGGGTGGTGTAGGTGCAGGCAGCTTGTTATGGGCCTCCAGGGCCAAGCGGGGCATCGCGAGGGGGACGCAGACCACCCTCTCCCATTTTAACCCAGGGGTGCAAACATCCTGCTGTTGTCAGGTGACAAGCTGGACCAACACATCCACACACAACCTTTCCGAGCTGGCGTCCCAGCAGATCTGCCTTCTAAGCACATTCCTGGCATTCTTTTTAATTATGTGAAAAACGCAAAAAAAAAAAAAAAAAATCCATGGCAACACACACCTAGAATGCGACACGTAAAAGCCCAGGATTTTATTAATTTGTGCATTACTTTAAATGCATCATTTTACAAGAGCTAACCCCAATCCTGCACAAAATCCTAAGCCATAAGCTTGAGACAAAAAAACAAATGCTCTTAAAATGCAGCGCTAGAAAATCCATTTGGAGAGAAACGTGGTAAAGTCATGCACAGGTGAATGCTCAGTATTTAATAAAACACACTCACTGCACCAATCAAATGGAATCTGCTCATATTTAAACACCAGGATTTAAAAAAAAAAAAAAAAAGGAAAAAGCCTTTGAAAAATTGAATTTGCACTCCTGGGACATTTCATTGTAAAAGCATGAAGATGCTTTCCCTCTCCACATGCCCCCACGACGTGCTTTTCCAGGACTCGTGTCTCTCCAAGATGTTATCAGGATCTCTCCCAACTCCCATTGCGAAGGCATGGGAAGTCATGGATCAAGCCTGTACATCAAGCCCTACCTCTGCAAACATCAGATGAAAAACAGAACGAGGCTCCATCCTGCTCTTCCAAGAGTGCAGGAGAGTATCTCCAGGGCCTTCGGTGGACAGGGAGAGCTCCCCACCACCATCCCACATCCTGGCTCTGGAACTGGCTCCGCCCAGACGGTAGACTTGTCCTACCACACTTATTAACACAGCCAAGGTTTGGTATCTTTGAGTTTTTGATTTCATTGGAAAACGGATCAATTTCTATTGATGTCGATGCCAGACAAAACCGAGACTCAGCAGAGGGAGAAACCAGTTACTCAGTGGAGTCACTTCCTTCCCTCCTCTGAGCCCCAGAAGACCAGAAGTATGACAACCCCATGACATAACCTCTTCAAGAGAGCACTAAGTGTAAGGTAGGACATACTAGAAGTTCATTTTAATACCCTCAAGACAGTTATTGCACACCTACAGCTCCTTGCAAAATAATGTCAAAACAAAATCCTGCTGAGCAAAGCCAGGAGACGACATCAGGACCATCCTTCCCAGGGCCCCAGCAAAGCTCACCCACAGCCCCACCAGAAGAAATAAGCAGTCTGGAGAGATGGGGGAACAAGAGAATGCTCCTTCCCCACAGGCTCGCCCAGGACCTTATGCAAGGTCTGCTCCTCGGATCATGGCCAGAGGAATAGAAATCAAAGCCTTACACCCCTGGGAGAAACACCACCACCCCTACACCTCCAGAAGAAGATTCTCCCACTTTAAGCACAAAGCACATGCAGCAACAAGCCCTGGCCCCTTGCTGAAAATCCCTGGGCTCAGCTGCCTTGAGAAGGTGGAGAGACACTACTCTTCCAGAAATTCCCACTCGGCTCCTCGCCCATGAACCAGGTCTTTGTCCAATGACGTATGCCAAGGAAACACGTAAGCCCACAAACTCTCTCTTCCACCCTAACATTACTCAGATTTTTTTTTTAAATATATTTTTTTTCCTTTGGAAAAATATATATATCTCTATATTCCCAAAGAAAATTAAAAGCTGACATACCGGAAGAGATGATTCACAGCTGAATGTGACTTCACAGGGCTATTGGACAGACAAGCTCATTTAAGTTTTCCAAAAGTCCTATCAAAGCGAGCGTCAAATAACAGCAAAGCACATTCCCTCACACAAAGCTTCAGGAACAAAGCACGCAGGCACATGTGGTTTATGTTACCGCAGTTTTAGCGCGGTTAAGTATTTCCTACAAGATTCCCTCTAGATGTGAGCAAAACTGAAGTCTGCAGCGCGTGACATGGGAGCTGGAAGCAGAGCGCCAGCTTCTCACCTGGGCAAAGCCTTGGAAAGCACAGGTGTCCTACCACCTGCTCAAGCCAGAAACCAGGAATTGTCACCCTTTCTCTCTGAAAAACACTTCAAACCTATTTATTCTTAAAGTCAAAACTAAATATTTAATTTCTTGGGCTTTATTTTTCAGGTCTCTAGTCTCTTTAAGCTAGTGTCATTTCACCTGGAGTAATTAACCACCCAGTTAAAAAGACTTCCCGGCTTCAGAGGGTCTGTAATACTCTTCAAAAAGAGACTCAAGAGTCAATAAATAAATCTGCTTAAAAAAAAAAAAAAGTTAAAATTCCAACTGTCAAAGTTTTCCTAGCTCTCCCTGCACCACCAGCAAGAAACTCTGGTGGTTTTCATCATCTCCAGTTCTGTAATACAGTCCAGAACACGCTCAAGAAACATCTCACCTATGAGGGAGCAGCAATAAACAGATCGTAAGTTTTAATGCCTAATAATCCTTCGGTTTAATTATATATGTTAAGAAAAAAAAAAAAAAATTGAAACAAAAAGCGTAATGTATATTTAAAATGTTCAACAGTTTCCATCATGATAGGGCTAATGAACCTCTGCCGGCCCCTTTTATGTGGTTTGAAGTATTTTAATATGTGTGGTAGGATCGAGTCATCTACCCATAAAGAAAAATAAAGTAAAAATTAATTAGCAAATTCAAAACATGTTGTACAACCGCCCCACCCAGAAACTGAGAGGATACAGAAAAATTCAACTCCCTTAGCAGCACCATGACATGGGACAGTGAGTTTTAATATGAAAAAATAATAATAATAATACATTTCATGACCCACAGAGTTCCTTCCAAACCTGCTCCCGTTGGATACAGCCTTAAACCCAGACCCAGGAGGAGAATGATCTTTACACAAAACAAAAGCGACCACAACTGGCCCTGGAGAGCCCATCAAAGTGTTTTCCCCAAAATAAACAGCTCCATAAAGCAGCACACCACCTAGGCTGCTAAAAACAACTGGATATAAATCTCGACTCTGCCCGGTACCACGTCACAGGGGAGGGAAACCAAATGTTCGCCTGAAAGGGAGGATTTTTAGGGGAAAAAATAAATAATAATCTAAAAACCTAAAAGTAGTTTTGGGGATAAAAACCTAAAAGTACTCTCAACCATGTTTAGAGCACAGGAACCCAGAACCCATGGGTGTTTTTACCTCTGAAGCCGCATTTCAACAGGCGTGATTACAAACATACAGAGAGAAGCTAAAGACTGTAGTGTAACAAAAAGCTCCAAATCAAAACTCTTCCAGTTAAAACACACGTAGGGGTATCATTTACAGGTATCAGGTCTAACTTCACCTCTGCCCAGGCTGCTGAAGCAGGGGTCAGAAACCACGCCGCGCCTGGACCTCCAGCTCAATCACTGGGCTAGGAACCAGGGGAAGGCACCCAGCGCTGACCTGAAGCATCCCAGAAAACACTCGGAATTAATTGCAGGTTTGAAAAAAAACAGGCTCCCTCCAAGTGTTTACAAAGCCAGCGCATTTTAAAGCCCTGCTTCATTGTTACTCCAACAGCAAAAGTAAATTCTGGCTATGTACTCATGGCCGGACTGCATACCTCCCCGCCGGGGCTTATCTGCGGGCGGACGGCGTGTGCGCTCCTGGTCACAACGCGAAGAACACCACAAAGCTCCATGCCTCCCCTCACAGGGAATCATAAGAGCAAGGAAAAAGCAGAATTCCCACCTAAAATTGCCACGGGCGGTCGCCCACCCATCAGCAGCCGCGACGACGCGAGGGCAAAGCGTATTATCCCGCACTGGGGAGCGCGGGCGAGAAACGGGAATTTGTTCTGCCGGATCACAGCCTGCTGTCAAAATCCACCAAAGGTCTTTTCTCTCTCCAAAAACCCAAGAGATAATGGTGTAAAAACTTTTGTTCATAAATATTTATGCGAGTGAACTTGTTAAAAATTAACCGCCGTCGTTAAAGGTTTTGTATCCTTTAGGATTCCCGGCATGCAGTGCAGTTGCATGCTTTATATTAAGCCTGGCATTTCTGCATTCCTTTCCTGCATGCTTTTGTCATTTGTCTAAAAATTAAAAGAAAAAAAAACCCACACACCACACACACACAAAGACGGGATCTGTACACATAATAATAAAGCAGTTTTTAAGAAGACAAAGATGCCTGTGTTCAACATCCAAGATCTTTCTTTGAGTAGGAAAAAAAAAAAAAAAAAAAAAAAAAAATCAATTTAATGACTCCAGTGAGATCAGGGTTTAAGCCTCGTTTAAGTTTTACTAAGCATGAAGGAATTATTGGTTGATAATGTGGCATATACATTTTTTTTCAGACCCACCAGCTTTGTGAGCACAAGGGAGCTGGAGGCCAAAGCAGTTTGTCCCCATCAGCACAACCCTCACCCCTCCAACACCACCTTCCATCCCCAGAAGGTCATTCTTCTTGGATTCTGGCTTTTCGTTTTTTTTTCAAAGAGATTTTTCCAACCACAGAGAGAAGGAATTTCACATCCGCGCTATCCTTATTTTTTCACAGGTCTGAGTCAGAAACACGACTGTACAAACATCTGATCTTTATTAAGAGCAAATCTCAACTGTGCAAACCTCAGGTCGCAACGCCGGGAGCTGGCGGTGTCCATTAAAGGGATCCTTAGAGGAGAACAGTAGCTTTGATTTAGTGCTGGTGAGCATCACGTCAGTCAGGGTTGGGGTTTTATTATTTTTTTTTCCCCAAGACATAACGGTTCCATACAAGCCGACAACCAAGTTCCTATCTTAATTGCAAACACTCACACGCAGCCACAAAGTGTTTGTGTCTCTGGTGGCTGGAGCTGTCCCACCCCACCTTCCAGCAGGATGGATGTGGAAAGTTGGCAGAGGACATCGCAGCTATGCCTCCCATCCGCCCCGGATAAACACGCAGCCCTTCGTCACAGCCTTTTGTTTGATGTAAATCTTCCCCCTCCAGCTCAGGGCTGTAAGGGACTGCTGTGACAGGGCTGCTCCGGGGACAAAACCAGAGAAACCAAAACCTTCACTGCCATCCGAAGAGGGGCTGTGCTACAGCCAAGACCTGAACCGCCCCTACTCCAAAGGCAAACTCCCACGGCGAGCATCCAGCGCGCCCCTTGCGCGCTGTAAAAACAAGAGATAAATCACCCGCCAACTTTGCAGCCAGCGCTTCCAGAACATGCTGCTTCATCGAAAACGCTGACGGTTCGGAGGACAATGGGCGCGAGCTCCGATTTCAGAGCTAGGGCGATGGTTTAGACTTGCCAGGGGATATGAAATCCTAGATCCAGGATTGTTCTCCCTGTCCTCTGGCTCGCCCAAAGCAGCAGTGGGATGCGCAGGGAGACGGGGCACGCGTGACGCTGGACGCCAGCGCTGGACGTCACTTTGGGATGGGACTGCTCTGCGCATCCCCCACGCACCTGACCCCCGCGCTCACCCAGATCCTTCACAGCATTGGCTAAAACCTCGTCAGAGCCACATTTCAAAGATACATGAATTTTTAAACAGATATTAAAAAAGAAAATTCCTTTGTAGAGAACCAGCCCCAGTTTCAGGTAACCATTACCCCCATTTCCCACTCCCACGCCAGTTGCTCACTGCATCCACACCTTGGTGGGCAGACGAATAAAGCATCCCCCACCGTAAGCTATTATTCCTCCTCCCCCCTAATTTTAAAGTTCCTAAAGAGCTATTCCTCTCCTTCTAAAAAAATTCTTTGGTTTTGGGTTTCACAGTATTTTAAACAGACTTGGAATAATTAATCATCTTAATGCAGATGCAGCCCTTAAAAAAATATTAATTCATCCCAAAAAAAGAGTATAATCATACCCTCAGAGAAAAACCTTTTGTGCTACAGGAATTTTCACTGCGTATCCTCAGAGGTGGAAGGAGAATTCTTCTGCTCTTTCCTATTTTCACATCTCAAATGGAAAATGTTTTGATAACGTTCTTCTGAATGTAAACTGTACCAAACAGGATTTTTCATTTTAAGCTTTTTTTCCCCCAAAAAGGAAGGAGGGCTCTTTAAATAAACACAGCCGGACTCACCATTCCTTACAACAAAAACCACCCTCCCTCCACTCATTCACGCCATACCCTGGCACAAAAATGAATTTACATTTCGCATTTGCAAAGCAAATTCTCGCCTAATGTCATTTTAATGGGAACGCGCATCTCAATCACTTCCAATACCAACCCGGAGCGGATTATTTTATGTAAAACACCACAATTTGTTTCTCTTTAAATATATACAGATACAAGGCGATGCTGCATGGGGACAGGGACTGGAAGGATGGGGGGAGAGGAACGTTTCCTCTCCGACAACCCCCCTCGGCCAGCACACACAAAAGCCACCTGCCCACGGAGCGAAAACACGATGCCATTATTCCCACCATCATTCCCACGGCCCCTTCGTCCCTGAAGGGGGGCGAGAAGGGCCACGAGCATCCCTCCCTGAAAGGCGCATCGCGCCAGGCCGCTGCCGGTGGTACCCACGGGTCCACCCAACCTGTCACCCCAACCGCCCCCTTTGCTTTCCGCCATCCGGCCCCACGGAGGGTGCCCACGCAGGGGGCTGGGAAGTGGAAAGTGAGGGGCAGATGCCCCCCGCGAGATTTGCCAAGGGGGGGATGAGCCCCTGACGGAGAAGACAAAGGCGAAGGCTCAGAGCCGCTGGAGAGATGCGCTGTGTTTACAAACCCACTTCCCGGTGGAAGGGGCTGGACCCCCGTGGGTGCGGGTGCGCAGGGGTCAGAGGGACCCCTGCTGTGGGGGCGGGGGGGCTGCGTGCCCTCCATACAAATCCCCCACGGGTGCTTTGCGGGGGGGGGGGG